>JAULLF010216714.1:0-18471 GCA_035668175.1 Sarracenia flava
AGAATCAAGATGATTCCGTGAGAACAAGAAATACAACAAAAATATTGTGTATTTCAAGTAAAAAGTCAATAAGACTTACCCAAACGGAGCCTAAAGACCCCCAAAGATCTCCTCTAGCAAACCCTAGTTCACTCCCAGCCGACATCTGGTTTTTAGAGAGAGAGGCGAAGCAAAAAGCTAGGGAAAATAACGATATAATGCGATTTTATACCAGTTTGCCCGAAGCACACCGCTCGAGCGGTATTATTAGCACTTGAGCGCTCACCTGCTGTAGGCCCAGTTTGGAAATTTTAAATTTCGAGGCCTGTTTTCGGTCTGATTGGCCCGAAACTCAACCCGATACCCCAGAATAATATTCCCGAGGTTCTAGAACCCTCGGTTCAAATTAACATCCCCGAATCAAGATTGAATTTTAAGTCGTTCCAAAACTTCAATCGATTTTCCAAAAAGTTTTAAATATAAAAATTTTAAAATTGGGTTTTATTTAAAATTCGAAATTATAATACGTCACACCGTTACAACCTCCCCCACTAAAAAGGATTTCGTCCCTGAAATCCACACTCCTCAAGATGTGAACAGGTGATAAGGTCCTGTCTCGCAAGATCTTACCAACGGTGGGGTCTACCTCGCAAAACCCGCTCTCCAAAATCCCCGACCCGAATGGGTCGCCCCTCAAACACAACGTCATCATCAACTTTCAGACCCGACCAGACAAGCACTTGCGGCGGGTCGGGCTCATATCTCGTCAGCATGGAAACATGATAAACATCCTGAACAGACGGCAACTGCGGTAGCAAACTCAAGCCGTATGCCACAACCCCGATCATCTCTCTCTCGAATAGAAACATGATCAAAAAGATGCGGCGATAGCTTGCCGCTCCAACCAGACCCCCTGATCCCCTCAGGAGGAAAACCCATAAGGAAATGTAATCCCTCGCACCGAACTCGAACCGTTTCGCGTCGTGACCAACATGATCAAAGGATCACTATCTCCTTGGTCACCTCACAGACAAACCTCGGCATCTCAACACGGCGAACTCTCACAGGTCTACCCAAAGCGTCACTGACGAACCTGGTCCGTGTACAATCCTCAAACGGTGCTATCTACATACCCAATAGACAGCTATCATAGTCGCTAAACACGGCCAATCGATGAGAGGCACTTAATGCCAACACACACACCTCCAACATATCCAAACGGTAACGCCCTCTAAGACGTGCCCCTGAAAGGGACAGGTACTTGACATAAATGGACAATCGCACTGGTCTATAGGCGACCAGACTGGTATACCAATCTGTATACCGCACTCCAAAGCATGACACTTATATGCAGCGAATACTTATCGATGGCTAAGGGCCCCACTCAAAACTTAAGAGTCTCAATCGGAGACAAGGAGGCCTAAAGCCTCATGCACCATAGGACCTCCCTGATAGACAGGAGTCCCAAGTAGCTACGTGCAATGGTCCAAACAACTCCTCAACCACACACGGACCCGCGACAAAACTGTAAGATCTCAACCATACGATGTGGAAGATCGCACAGAGTAGAGGATCCATCTAGCACAACCCCATCCAGGCTTTCAATTGTTATGCTCACGTTAAGAGCCCAATGGGTCCAACTGACGTAGCAAAGATCATCCTCCAAAACAAAAGGGCAGCCGCGAGCATCACCTTGCGGCTCTCCCTCATGGCTACCAAGTCAAATCTGGACCTGGTCTTACTCAAACGTATATCTCTCGACTCATCAAGGTACCGTACGACATCAACCGACTCATCCTTGCATGACTTACCAAGGCTGTGGCTAGAAGCCAAAAATGCACATGGTTCGTCTACAGCAACAACCCACTACAGATCATAAACGGCACATCCAGCGCATCACGTGTGATTCGCTAAAGCCACCCAATGTCCCAAGAAACGTCATGCACTACCGGTCATAACTTGACATGCATGGCATACATGTACTACCGCAAGCAGTTCTCACTGCTTAGGGAAAGAAGAAGGGATTCGACTTTCCAAACTCTCGTGGTAAACGTAAAACCACCTGACGTTGTATCTCCTCAATAGGTGAGGGGTACACATGTAACCTCCCTAAGCAGACTTAGTACTCCTCGAAGGTTGTCAAGGTCACCAACTCGTCATACCCACGGTCTCATAGTATCACAACCAGAGAATGGAGCCACCAACTAAAATCAGTTGGTTCACCCCCGGTAATTCTACTCATCACTTGGCCGTCACTAAGACACCAACGCTTGGCTGTAACACCCCAAGTTAAGATTAAACCTTTAATTCACGTCGGGTCGGAATTAAAAGGTAAATCTACAACGGTTGGATGCTACATCAGCCATCCACACTTCTACGCTATCACGTCGACTACGTGATGCGAATCTCTACTCAACTCTATGGGTATCCCACACACGGGATCGCGTTATCTTGATTCTGACAATCAGGCAAGCTACAGATGTTTCCACAACAATGGTAAGCTCATAGGAACCAAACTTCTCATAACCACCCAAGCATCGCAGCACGCATGAATTCCCAAAGGAATCATGCACTCACATCTCCACTTTCCCTAAAAGGCCAGGTAACACAGTCTCAACACCGACCAATTAAATGGCCCACTGCTAAACCAACATCTAAGGTAACCTGCAAGGGGTTACACAGGGTCTAAGACGCCGAAAGTGCCTCAAGAGAACCCGAACATGCGACTCGTCTCAACGATCTCCAAAAGAAGCTATAACCCCGACCATCAAGATCATGTGTCAACAAGCATCAACAGTTGGTCACTCCCTTATAAAATCATCGACTAAGTCAATGGATACTCCGACCGACTTGTCTCACACCCTCATATCAAAAGGATGGAACAGCAAGCTCTCAACAAAGGCCACGAGCAGATGCACTCGTGATCATGATAGCACACACCGACTCATGCTTCCAAGCATCATCAAAAGACCGTCACGCGGTACTGATCTGTAGGATTCTCAATCCCAGTACGGTCAAAGGGTTACCAACAACAAGCTCCCGACAACTGTCTGTTCACCGATCATCACTCTGATGTTAGTAAACGTCGTCGTGTCTCACCGTGCGAAGTCTCCGCTTATTAGCGAAGCCTCGATCTGCACCGACACCCAAGCCCAGCTGAGCAAGTCCTCAATGCGCTCCCTGTCATCAAACCAACCATACCACTCAGGCATCTATCACTAAGCCAACGATTGGCTATAGGTGGACCTAAGACACCAAGCCGAATCCTCAAAGGATATAAAGGTTGCTACTCAAAGCCACGCAACCACATCATCTGAGTCTGTTACGAACTCCCCACACCTCACACCCTAGGAGAAAACCCGCCAAAGGGTTCCCACAACTCCCAACAATGGTACGATGGTCACAACAACGTCACCTCAACTCCGAACACCTTTCCCTATATAGGGCGTAGGCGTGAAACAAAGCACTAGGGCATCCGTTATCAAAAGAATGATATAACGGTACTGAACCATCATATCGATCCCCCACGAAGAAGAATGGCCCTCCCTCTTGGATATAGGTGGTGACCCATTGATGGGCACAACCGTCACATGCCTGTAAGGCAGTTAAGCAGTCCATCCCAAGGATAAGCAGCTCAACCCAACACGACTGTCTCACTTACACGCTAGCGACTCTCTCTCACATCGCGTCTACCAACCACCGAGAAAGGCATCTCAAGTGATCACGTCGTCACCCAAGGGAAACCAACGAAGTTGGCCATCCCGGCCTCCATATCATACACCTCCACACTAACTTGGTAAAACGTCCCCACACCATAAGCTGTTAATCGTCCTGACAATTAATAAGCTATACGTAACCGTAGCCCTCATGGCTGTGATCATACTGACGATACCGCTAGCACCGTCTCACTCATTAATCATTGGTGGATCTTTCAGAAGGATCCCCAACTTTGGTAGGAGTACTCTATCCTCTCTCTCCATAAGACCCGAGAGACTCACTAAGGCGGTCCATGCCATATACCAAACACCATGTCTTGACAAGGTCTCAGACCCATCAATCGCTCTCTGATCCTCAAAATCGGTGCCAAATACTCGCTCTCAAATAGAGTAGTTCCCCAATATACACCCCTAGCGTGATACATCGACCTGAAACATGTCACTAGCGATGGCACATCATCATCAAAACTGCTAAGGATACCTCTTGAATGAGAGAACTCACTATCACGGTCCCTATCGCTAAAGGGTCATAACACCTTATTGTACCACTACGTCTCCATCCACATAATCTCGTGCAAGGCCTTTTGCATATACACGTTGGGCCGTAGTTGGCTCGCAAGGCAAAAATAAGGTGTAAGTGCACACGGCTCCTAGAACATAAACCTCTATAGCTATCACAGACATACCTAAACGGTCGTCTTATATATATATATATATATGCCTACTCAGCACCATAATCCTACTCCTATAGGTAGGAAATCTTACTATCTCAGAGACAACTGCCCAACCATAGGTCGAGCACAATCCATAACTGTGACCTTATCCCACGAATAAGTCAACTCATGTCCCAAGGACAAACAGGTCAAGTATAGCTCATAATCATAGTCTCATCCCTCGGGACAAGTCCGAACATATCCCAAGGACCGATAGGCCAAGGGTTAAACATGCTAGCAGATATATCAAAGAAATGTGTATATATCAGGTAAGCATCATTACAAGTCATCACACATCGAGAAGGCTCATCGGAGTGATATCTCAATCCGAACCACTCGTTCAGATTTCCAAGTAGAATGGGCGTTAGCTAGGCCTCTTTCTAAGTGGAAGCCTAAACCAGTGAACCGAACGCCGAAGCAAGAAACATCATCCTCAAAGTCCTACCTCGATACCCACATAACCACGTAGTATGCGCATGTAAATCAGGTAGCACACATGATATGAATGGAACATGCAAGTCATCTCTTACGACATGGCACACCCCTTCCCCACGGTTCCAAAGTATTCGAGCCTAAGCTCTGTTACCAAGTTGTCATGTCCTAACCTTTTTAAAAAAACATAACTCAAGTGAACTGGAGATAGACCGAATCACACATTAACGGGAAGCGAATTAAAATAAAACATAAATAATATTCTAACCAGAAAATCTTGAGTTTTCTCAATTTAAAACCTTGCTTTTGAAATTAGCCCTTTTGCAATAAAACCGCTAAAATACTATATTTTTAAAGTTGAAGGCACAGCCCAAAAACATAAGGCAAAAACTAGTTTTATATAAAACCAACGCAAACTGTCACTGGAAACTGGGACCGCTCGAGCGGTATAGGCTCCACTCGAGCGAACCGTATCCCAAAAGTTTTCTGCTACAGAAACCCTGTAACTCCCATTTCATTAAAACATGGTTTTATTATATTCAAAGCATGTTTGGACATCACAAAGATCATTCAACTCATCACGAGATATTACAAATTACTAAGGCAACAACCAACCACAATTATAAGCTAAAACTTACAAATTAAAGTTGATTTAAATTAACCAACTAAATCAAAATACCCCAACATCTCTTAATAAGCATGCGACATAATGTAAATGGCCTTATGGCCTTACAATCATCCCGAATGGAAATAGAACAAGTCTAAAGTTGAACTATTACAATCCTCCATAATAGATAAACAAGCATAGTTCTAAGGAAATAAAGAAATATGCTAAGGATCAAGTCTACCAAATCCCGCGTCAAGTGTAACTTGGGAAACTTTAATCCAACACATCTAAGCTTTAAAGATCTCCTTGCCATGATTACCTGGAATGTTGTTTTAAAACAACATTATGGGCCAGAGCTCGTAGGAAATATGGTAATCAAAGATGTATGCATGCTATGCGAGGTGATTATGCAACAATTCAAGTGTAAACATAATTTAAAGTAAGGTTGGCTTATTGAAGCCAAAACCTAGTTTGCATAATCTTTTGGAAAAATAAGTAATTTCCAGATGCAAGCAAATAACACTCCAAGACTTATAAAAATAATTATTAGTAAAGCTACTTGGCTCCTCCATGAGCCTTGACCCCCGTATGGACCAAGCTCATGTTTTACGGTCCCCAACCGAAGGAAATGGGCATCCGGATCATGACCATGGTGATGACCCCAATTAGGGCTTCTTAGCTCCACCTGAGCCACCACTTGTTTACGGTTCTCAACCGATGGAAGTGAACTCCCTTTTTTTTGGACCCTGTCCATGTCACGTGATGGTTACTACCACCGTAGTAACTATAAATAAGTCCCCCCCGGGACTTTGTGAGAGATCTCCTCCACGGGATCATCCTCACCACATCTATCTAGGTGAAAAATCCCCTCCGTGGGACCACCATCACCTCAATCTAGGTGAGAGATCCCCTCCACGGAATCATCGTCACCTTCCTCATGAACATGAGGTATCCCCTCCGCGGGATATATGTGGGATCCCCTCCACGGGATCACCATCTACATCAACATCACACACATCAATTAAGTAATCAATTTCCATTATGCAATTAATTCCTATAGGAATAAGCTTAGGCCTATTCCAATCAAGTCTCACATTTATCAACCACTACCAACAACGTATAAGGCTAAATATGTAAACATGCAATAATTATGCCCTTAATTAAGGATATGCCCCGGCTTATCCACATCAAGTCTCCACAAAACACATATCATATAAAGAGTTAATTGCTTACACGATTAGCATTATTAGAACAAGCATATGCCTATTCATATCAACACTACTCAAAAACTACCCACAAGTCCACCAATCATGTACAAGGCAAGAACATGGTAAGTGTGCATGAATAAGCCTTTAATAGAGGATATGCCTAGGCCTATCCGTATCAATTCTCACCATATGTTTGCATTCTTGGTATTAATCAATGTGCAAGATTAATATATGTTACACAAACATAATTAATACTCAAAACCAAGGTATGCCTAGGCTTACCTGTCCAGCTGTCAATATACCACAACCCGGAATTCAGAGGACATACTTATATTAATGTCCAAATCAACTCCCATATGACCTAATTACATCTAATTATGATCAACTTCACCAAATTAGGGGTAATTAGTTAATTACCCCAAATCTCACAGCAAACCCCAAATCATAACCCTAGATTACGCATGATTTTCGTCACAATTATTTGAGCATCAAATTAACATGGTAAGATACTCTACAACATGCTAGTATAGCATAAACATGCACCAAATCATGCATACATTAACCATTAATTAACTAATTTTTGGATTTTTAACTAAATCATAATAAACTCAACCAAATCACGAAATACAACTCATAACATTGCATTAATCAAGGTTTAGCATAAATCCTACCTCAAGGGTGATGGAAGAACACACAACGGCCCCCCAACGGGCCTCAAATCTCAGCAGAAGTCACCTAATATCAAGATGATTCTGTGAGAACAAGAAATACAACATAAATATTGTGTATTTCAAGTGAAAAGGCAATAAAACTTACCCAAACGGAGCCTAAAGACCCCAAAGATCTCCTCCAGCAAACCCTAGTCCACTCCCAACCGACATCTGGTTTTTAGAGAGAGAGGCGAAGCAAAAAGCTAGGACAAATCGAGATATAATACGATTTTATACCAGTCTGCCCGAAGCACACCGCTCGAGCGGTATTGTTAGCGCTCGAACGCTCACCTACTGTAGGTCTAGTTCAGAAATTTTAAATTTCGAGGCCCGTTTTCAGTCCGATTGGCCCGAAACTCAACCTGATTCCCTGGGTTAATATTCCTGAGGTTCTAGAACCCTCGATTCGAATTAACAACCTCGAATCAAGATCAAATTTTTAGTCGTTCCAAAATTTTAATCGGTTTTCCAAAAAGTTTTAAATATAAAAATTTTAAAATCGGGTTTTATTTAAAATTCAAAATTGAAATAGGTAACACCGTTACAAGATTGGCCTGACATAGCCATCAACTACCCAGGCAAAGGTAAAGGTGCCTGAGGGAAGTTGCTGTTACTGTCAGAAGATGGTGAATTAGAAAAGAGATTGTCGGGATCGGAAGAACAATAAGACTGCAGGTAAAGCCTTATCTTTAGTTGTTGTATCATGTTTTAGCGGTTGTATCTACGAAAACCTGGTATGTAGATACAAGAGCTGATCGGCACTCAAAAGTGACGATTTAATCCCATTATTTTCACTAGGTTAGCCCTAAGATGTTATTTAATATCGTGTTTTTGTAGTGTTTGTGTTAAGACAGGTTTTGGAGATAAAATGTAAAACTACACCAAAACAGCAATAAAACAAACAAAGAAACAGCATAAGACCAAAAAGGAAGAAAAAGTGACCAAGACATTCATGTCCGGACGCACGGCCAACCCCGTCCGGACGCTCCGCACCAAATCCATTGCGACACACGGCCACTCTCCATCAGGATGCAATCAGCAATTCCCGTCCGGACGCACGGCCAATTTCGTCCAGACGGACGGCCATTGAACTCCTAATCCGAGAAGGACTTGCACTTCTGAAAAACTATAAATTGATCTCCACCCCCAGATTCTACACTTAGGTCCTCCGACCAAAACCCTTCTACTTCTCTTTAATTACACTTCTGCCCCTACCAAGCCAGTACTGGAACGTCCGATCCTCGACGAGGAGTTGTCGATGTTAGCCGACAACTACTCGAAGATGGTTTCAACCATGACCATGGGTGGCTAAGTCTTTTTTCTGCCCCGGGTTCAGATGAAGCCCGAATTTGGTAATTTAGGAGTGGATTAATTTTATTATTTTATTCTAGCCTTTTGTAATGGATTCGTTATGCAACAATTGTATTCCACAACATATTTGATCGTTGGAAAATTCTTATTTCTCTAATTTAATTAATATTTCATTTAATCTTTCTGTGATTGAATTAAATGAGTGTTGCATAATTGTGCTTATTTGTTATTCGAATATTAAATATGAGATATTCTATGCCGTGGATAAGACGGGTCGTACTCAGGACGAGCCGTGCTATAATCTTGGATAGAGTATGCATTATTTAATATTTGGAGATTTTAATTGTTCATATGCCATATTTTATGCTATTGATGAGGCGGATTATACTCCGGATAGTCTGTGCCAATATCTTGGATAAGATATGCCGTGTTTGCATATAAATCTATTTTTCTTAAATTCCATACTTGTCTTGTTACAGTAGAATTTGAATCTTTTAAAGGCTAAATAAAATAAGAAGTTAATTGAAACTAGAAAACTAAATAAAGGTGGATTCTGACCTGAGGTAGATTCTTTCTCAATAAATCTCTTAAATCTTATCTGTTAGCTTAGTATAATTTAATTACAAGTAGAAGTAATTAATTAAATAGTCTTTTTAAATATAAAAATCCAAAATCCTTTTTAAATATTTTAAGATTGAATAATTTACGATATTTCGACAGCTTGCCTATTTTCCTCGTGGGATCGATCCAGACTCTCCACTAGCTACTTGTTAGTGAGGATTTTGGTATAAACTAGTAGTAGGAATGACATAGCTACCAGTTTTTGGCGTCGTTACCGGGAAAAATACGGCAAAACTATTTTTATCCTATTATTCAATTTGAAAATATTTTTATTTTTCTTTTTAATATCTGCCTTTCAGATTTTTTACTTTTCGATTAAAAAATAGAAAATCGTACAAAAATCAGATCACCGTCTTCCGTCCGGATGCCACTTTTTCCGACCGGACCCTCCTCTGACATCCGTGTCCGGACGCTCTAGTTTTCCGTCCGGACGGTAACCCTTCAGCAGTCACCTATTGTTTTCTTTTTTTGGTACCAATAAGTTTATGCATGGTCGCCTCTCCCCGCATAGCGACCTGATACCAATTGACCCAAAGATTGAACGCACCTGTAGACTCAACAGAGCAATCACAAGAACATCCCCTTTCCCCCGATCTCCCGCACCTCTACACTCACCCACCATGGCTGAAGATCGCAATGCTAATGTCATTGGAAATCAGTAAAATGAACAAGCTGATCAAGCAGATCCATAACTCAAGGTGTTAATTGAATATTACATTATAACGACTTACGAGTCTGCCACCTGCATAGCACCCACCAACACTAGACACGGTAACTATGAAATAAGACCAAACTTGTTATAATAACTGCCCTTATTTTGACAGACTTAGTAGTGAGTACTCATACAAACATATTGACGAATTCTTGGAAATATGCTCAACCATGAGGATTAACAGCCTACCTGAAGAGGCCAAACACCTAAAGTTGTTCCCATTTTCACTGCGAGATAAAGCCAAACATTGGCTCAAGTCCTTGGAACCCAACACCATAACAACTTGGGCTAAGATTCAATAGGACTTCCTCCGTAAGTTTTTCCCCATTGGTAAGACCAATCAGATCCGCCACGCTATAACAAGATTTACTCAATTGGACGGCGAGACATTCCACGAGACATGGAAAAGACTTAAGAAGATTATAAGGAGTTGTCCCCATCACCAACTCCTGAAATGGTAGTTAGTTCAGAACTTCTACGAAGGTCTGTTACCATAATATAGACAATACGTCGACACCTCGTGCGGCAGTGCTTTTCTGCTTAACAATGAGACAAACGCACGGACCCATTTGAAAAAATTGAGCAAAAGCCCACAACACCCAGCATCAGTCTCTCGCACAGATAGGGCGGAAGCTCAAAAGATAAGAGGACTTTACGAGGTAACTCAACATGATGATCTTTGAAACCAAGTAAAGACCCTCACTGAATGGCTTGATAAGCTGTTGACAACCGGCCTACCCATAACTTAACCATCTTCACCAACTATGCAAGATGTCTGCGCCTTGTGTGCAAGCCCTGCACACTTTGTCACTGAGTGCCCTATCGTAGAACAACTCCATGATTTTGTCCAAGAACAAGTTAACGTTGCTCAAGGATTTACCCGGCTAGGCAACGACCTATACTCTAACACGTACAACCCTGACTGGAGAAACCATCTCAACTTTGGGCATAGAAATCAACAACCGTCAGCTAAACCTCCACAGACTCAGGCACCCATACTCTAACACGTACAACCCTGACTGGAGAAACCATCCCAACTTTGGGTATAGAAATCAACAACCGTCAGCTAAACCTCCACAGATTCAGGCACCTAGGCGCATGTACAACTCCTACAATCAACAGGCCTACCGTCCCCCACCACAGCAAGCACCTGCTCCAACACCTCGAGCCACAAGCTTTGAGGAGACTGTGTAAAGCCCTGAGAGTCTTAGATGTGAACACTCAACTTTTGAGTTCTCACTCTCAATCTATCCCCAAGCTGGAATTGCAAGTAGGGCAGATACTAGCCTCACTTAACTGTTGAGAGGACGGCAAATTGCCAAGTCAACTAGTGGTAAACCCCAAAGGCCAGTGCGTAATCGACAGCAACCCGAGCAGTAATTGTATATACCACGAGCAAACAAAGGTTGTCATGACCCTTTGAAGTGGAAAAGAGCTAGAATTCTTGCCAATACCAAGCAAATCTCAGCCAACACCTACCCTAACAATAGTCAAGGAATCGAATGACCTCAACAATACGCAGTTTGCAACCACTCAGCAAGCACATGTTGCTTCATCACTACCAAAAGACCCATTTGGGGAGGCATTAATAGCCCCTCCAGTTATCCCGAAAGAACCCAAGGCACCATTCCTATCATGCCTAGAACCTCAAGCACCCCAGCACAAGAAGGCACCACCATTGACCAACGTGCTTGAATTATTCAAGCACGTCAAAATCAACTTACCCCTCCTTGATGCTACACAACAAGTCCCGTCTTACGTAAAGTTCTTAAAAGACTTATGCACTTAAAAGCGTAAGATAAGCATTCCCAAGAAAGTGCTACTAATCGAACACGTTACCTCAGTCCTAAGCTATGACTTGGTCCCAAAGTTGAAAAACCCAAGGATCCCAACTATTTCGTGTGTGATCGCCAATCATCAAATAAACCAGGCACTCCTGGACTTAGGAGCTAGCGTGAATCTCCTCCGTACTCCGTATATGAACAGTACGGTTTGGAGAACTGAAACCAACCCCTGTCACCCTCTAGTTGGCAGATAGGTCAGTTAAGGTTCCCCGAGGCATCATCGAGGATGTTCTAGTCAAGGTTGACAAGTTCCTATTCCCTGTCGACTTTAAAGTACTAGACACTGAACCGGACACAAATACGAGGAGACAAACACTCGTTTTTCTTAGACGCCCCTTTTTTGCCATAGCTAATGCCTGTATTAACTGTCGAACTGGGTGATGGACGTCTCGTTTGCCAACATGAAGCTTCAGCTCAATGTGTTCCTTACCTCCCACCACCCCGCACTGCAAGTCGATTGCTTTGCAATTGACCAAATCGAGGAGGTGACATAGCGAGCCCTGCTTTCCATCTTTACTGATGATCCCCTGGAAGCCTGTTTGGCTTATTTTGGGGTTGACTTTTTAGATCTTGATCCAACCATTAATGAATCCTATGCCAAGCTTGAAATGACAGATTATATAGACACGCCTCCATGGGTGTCTCGATATGAACAATTGCCCCCACTCTCATCCATACCCACCATACCATCCCCAGAAGCCCCCCCAGCACTTTAGTTGAAACCTCTCCCGAGCTCACTCAAGTATATCTTTCTGGGACCCTATAATACCCTGCCAGTCATTATTGCCTCCGATTTAAAACCTACCCAAGAAGAGTAATTGACTACAGTCGTCAAGGCCCACAAGGGAGCCATAGGATGTCAAGTGGCTGATTTGAAAGGAATTGACCCCTCCGTTTGCATGCATCACATCCATTGTGAAGATGATGCTAAGCCTACACGGGAAATGCAATGGAGATTGAATCCCAACATGAAAGAGGTCGTTAAACAAGAAGGTAGTGAAACAGCTAGATGCAGACATCATCAACACAATTTCAGACAGTAAGTGGGTGAGCCCAACACAAGTTGTACCCAAGAAGTCCGGGCTCATCGTGGTATTGAACAACAAAGGAGAATCCATACCTACTCGCACAACAACTAGGTGGCGAGTGTGTATCAACTATTGTAAGCTAAACGCCATGATAAGGAATGACCACTTTCCTCTCCCGTTTATTGATCAAATCCGAGAGCGTTTAGCTGGACAAAGTTATTACTGCTTTTTGGATGGCTACTCCGGCTATAATCAGGTACCCGTGTACCCGGAAGACCAAGAGAAGACAACATTTATCTGCCCATTTGGTACATTCACCTACAGGCATATGCCGTTTGGGCTGTGTAATGCACTTGCAACTTTCCAAAGGTGTATGATGTCTATCTTCTCCGACATGGTAGAAAAATTCCTTGAAGTATTCATGGATGATTTCTCCGTGTTTGGTCTTTCATTTGAAGACTGTCTCCGGTCCGAAGACGTTAAACTATTCTCTTAAGCTAAGTTATCCTTTTCGCACGCTGAGGTAAAATGGATTGTGTGCCCAGTTCCGGTCAGCAAGGACCGTGTCAAGGTAAAAGTCTCTATGTCTTGAAACGTAGAGCGAAGAGACAAGGAATATATAGGTGTTGCCTCAAAGAAAGTTGTTGTGGACTAGTAGACCAATGCAACACACATTTTAAAGTGTATTACTATTCTAGAGGTCGACATATCTCCAAGGTGGTCAAGAGAGGGATGATTAAGCCCACTGGATGTGTTGAGACTCCTCTCCATGACTTTACTGACACATCAAGCCGTAATACCCTGAGCTACCGGCCTAATCAATCTGAAGATCAGATTGAAGATCTATAAGGAATCCAACTCCGGGGACTCTGAGTATAAAAGACCCTGCTTCTTTCATGTTTAAGTAATGTGATCATCAGTGTGGAGATCTCTGGTGTTCGTACTAAGACCATTTGCCCTGGCAGCTGCCTTGGGCCCACCGAGTCTCATAACCTACTTATATCTTGAGTCCTATCGTGAAACTTATAAGAATACTAATCCAAGGGTTAGAGAATTGTCACCCAAAAAAGGGGGTTTGCGTCCGAACGGAACTGTACCACCGTCCGGACGGGTTAGAATCCTAATAACCAAATTAAAACAGACTTATGATATTCTCCTGACACATACCATCTGGATGCAACCACTCCGTCCGGACGGAATTTGAATAATCAACCAGTATATAACTACCAAACGTCACCAATCCGTACAGTCCCGTCCGGACGAACCACCCACCATCCGGACGGAAGTCCAATCGATTGGACATTTGACCGGCGCACAATTAATGCGTCGGTGCCTCTAAAAGGTGTGAAATTAAAAACTCGTTGGACCCCATCCGGATGGGACAATTTCATCCGGACTTTCATCACCGTCGGGACACTCGTCCTGATGCTACTAGACGCCCATCCCAATGGAACACCTTCGTCCGGACGCGCATCCGGACGCTGAACCCTTCTCTAACTTCAAAAACTTTCTATCCAAATTTCATCCCGACGCGCGTCGCGACGGGTCATCCCCTCCGGATGCCGCGCGACTGACCAGTCTTTTTACGTGTCGTTTTGCGTGCCCTATGGCTAAAACCCTATAAACCCCCCCTGTCCACTCATTTCTTATTCATCTTATAAAAATCTCTTCCCTCTCTCTCTTAAAACTCCCTTCTCCCCTCTCTCAAGCCTTCTACCAAATACAACAATGGCCTCCGGACCCATTCAACGCCGCCGTCTCAACCAACTGGCACGAGGAGCAGATTTACGAGGCCGAGGGAATTAACCACAGACAAGGGAGTTTGCCACCATCCCCACCGGACTCTGTCTCACCAACTCCTTGCATCACATGATACACTTCCCAGAGGGCGACGCCTTCCTTGCCACATGCCCGTATGCTCAGATGGGCATCGATCTTCTCCACTCCCGCTGCCTTGGAGGCCTCTTTGGCCCATTTGATGCTCCGGTTCCCCGCCTCGTCCGCCTGTTCTACCAAAACATGCACCGGGCTTACAGAACCGAAGACTATGGCAGCCGGATGGAGTACCTCACCACCCATATCGACCGCTATGACATCGAGGTCGACCCGCACCTCATCGCCTGTGTCCTCAACATCTTCAGCACCGAAGACGACATTGACACCGACGAATGGCCGACGATCCCTGACACTCTCACCCACCAAGAGATGGCGTGTACCGTCTCCGAAAACAGCTCACCACCCGTGTCCACCATCACCCGGCATAGAGAACTTGCCGATAGCATGTGGTTCGCCGACATAGTGCTGAAAAATAATGTCTTCCCCACCCCTCATAAAGACGAGCGCTGGAACGAGCAACTCCGCACCATCTACGCCCTCCACTGCAACTATCAGCTATCCATCCCCGAGATGATGGTTTGCCAAATACAGGGGGTCATTGACAAATCAGCTGGCCAGAAACTACCGTTCGCCAACATCATCCACCTTTACATCAAACTCCACACCACCTCTCACCTCATGCCCTTTCACATGTCCCCCACCGATCCCACCGAACCTCGCACTACCATCTACCTCCATGGCAACTAGACCAAGAGCGTCGCATTGCTTCTTAAGTAGGCTAAACGTGCTGCCGGCCCATCCATCTCCGCTTTGGCCGACACACCGGAGGCACCATGGGTTTTACCCGCGGTGACTAGACGCGATTATTGACTGACTGGATACCCAGTCGGAATATATGCGACGGATGATAGAGGTTATGGGCATTCACCCGCCTCTACCCCCACCACAGTGACCTCCCCCGCAAATAAAATACCCCTTGTCAATCCAACGTGACAACAAAATACCACTTGTCACATTGGACCTACAGTTGACCCCCCATACACTTCATACATTGCACACCCCACCATCCCACAAAAGCCTCAACCACCTCCACATCGGCTACGATCAAATCCAAACCTTGGATCAGGTCACAACACACTTTTCACAGCCCACCCCCTGACCTCACCACACCAAACCCCCATACACCTCCTCCTACCCCAACATAGCCACCCCAACACCACATACCCTCCCCAATCACCAACAGAACCGCCTGCAACCAAATACAACCCCACCTAATCAAACCCCGACCCGCCCTTGTCACCCCCAAATACATAACCCTCTGATCACTGTCTTCGTTTTTGTTTTTGTTTTTCTTTTATGTATTTTTCTCTTGTGTTGTTCTTTCCTACTTAGGAAAGATTTATTTGTAATCTCACAGGCCATTGGCCACTTTTTGTAATGTATCTACAACATTTTGGATATTAATAAAAATTTCAGCAGTATTATCTTTTCATTATCTGTTCTGCTTTACTATCCATTTAATTATTTATTCTAATATTTGAATGGCGTAGAATTTAAATTACAAATGTTCAGATAATGTTCTGCATCTTTATGCTGCTGTTCTCAGGTATAATCTTCTTATCTCTTAACTTTTTAATTGTCTTTTGTCCAATGAAGACATTGAAAATTTTAAGTTCGGGGGTAGAATTAGACCACTTAATATTTGGTTTTGTTTTGTAGGTAAAATTTAAAAATTGTGGTTAATTACATGTAAGTTTGAAAAAGTTAAAAATAAAATTGTAAGTTAAATATCTTTGATGTGAAAAATATTAATTTATTTTTAACTTGCAAAAATTTGAATGATAATGATCAAAACTGGGTTACCTGATATTATTTTCCACACCTGATTAAATGGATATTTGCATGCTAATGAAGATTGAAAAGCAAGAATAGTTAAATATACAGAAATGGTGGAGACTTCACCCTTAAAGTGAACTTTCGAGGCTTAACCTTTATTTTTGAGGGAATAATTATATTTACTTGAAAAATGATATTTTTGTCTTCAAACACAATCATTGTAAATCTCGTTAATCTTCATTTTGACTGAAAAATTTGGAATACGCATTTCAATTAAGTTTCTGAAAAATTGTGTTAAATTTTGGGAAAGGATATTAGGCCATCTTTGACTTTTTGAGCCTGTTCGTTTCTTTACTACAAACATTGCCCTAGGCCCCCATTTTGAGCCTTATAACATAAAATGTAGCCTGTTTTTTTTTTCGGAAACCCAAATAAACTTCAAAATGCGCTTATTTGAATTTTTGGTAAGTAAAAAAGATTTCGGGCCAATACGAGAAAGAAATAAAAAATAAAGGATTTTGTTACAGAAATAACCGTAGCAATTCAAAGTATAAATATTTATGCGATCGTGCTATTCAAAGAAGATAACGTAAAGAATAGTTCAGATATGCAGCAAGCAACGATGGTGGGGTAATGACACCACGTTGTAAAGCCCTGGTTCTATTATGATACAATGACAGCGAGGTGATGATGCTACACTGAAATTTTTGGCTTCAGTATTTGATGCAATGATGGTGACGTGATTACACCACATTGCGACTCCTGGTTCGACATATTCAGCACTCGATATCTTTTTGGTTACCTTTTACTCAAACAGTTCTATATACTTGACATGAGTCTACAAAAAGCTGCGTACCAACATTACAACCGAAATTGAAGTCCTAGTTGATCCCAAAAGATAATATAATTTGAAGAAGCTAACTAAAATTGTTCCCAATAATTAGTATTCTGATCACGAGATTCTGAGTCAATTCTATGAAACTACGTTCTTCTGTGTCTAAGGTATGTGCGAAATTTTCATAGATACTTATCACCTCTATCCCATGCCTTGAGAGATATACACTACAGCCAGTTTCTGAGAAATTCATTTTGAGTGAACAACCGGTGAGATTTTGAAGTCGAGATCTGGTTGCTTTAGCTGTTTGAGTTTGATTGATTCAGAAGTATGTATGTTGAACATTGATTGGGCTTTACACACACACACACACATCAGGTGCAAGGTCGAGAAAGTTATCATGAAAATTTTACAGCATAAAGATTGTTCTGTTTAGAAGTCAAGAGTATGGACATTTGTAAATTTATCTTTAAAGTTTTCAAAATACATGTCAGAACCTATTGGGATTAGATTGTTAGTAACTATTTATGTTACTGAAAATGTTTCTAATTTAGTGTTTATTTTTATCCTTACTCAAGGACTAGCAAAGTGTAAGTTGGGGGGTGTGATCGGCACTCAAAAGTGACGATTTAATCCCATTATTTACACTAGGTTAGGCCCCGAGAAGTGGTTTAATGTTGTGTTTTTGTAGTGTTTTTGTGCTAAGACAGGTTTTGGCGAAGAAACGCAAAACTGCACCAAAACAGCGATAAAACGAGCAATTACGCAACACAAGACGAAAACCAAAAGAAAATGCCAAAGACAGCACACAACCGTCCGGACTTCAGATCACCGTCCGAACTCAAGTCGCCAAACCGTCCGGAGCCTCCACCAACCGTCCGGACTCTAGTCGCCAACACCATCACGACTCATGAGCATCACAAGTCAGGATGCAGTGGCGTGCCCCGTCGGGACTCCTCAGACCAGTCAGGACGCTGTCGCCGTTTCCGTCCGGACTCATCATCACCGTCGGGACTGCACTAGCCATTTCCGTCCGGACAGTCCATTAGAGTCCGAACGGGTCGCGATTTCAAGTCCTTTTCC
>JAULLF010216715.1:0-11985 GCA_035668175.1 Sarracenia flava
GGAGTACGTGAGGAGGTTCACACTAGCTCCTAAGTCCAATAGTGCATGGTTGATCTGATGATCACCGATCACACATGAGATAGTCGGTATCGCTGGGTCTTTCAACTCTGGGACCAAGTCATAGCTAAGGACTAAGCTAACGTGCTCAGTTAGTAGCACTTTGTTGGGGACGTTTGTTTTCATCTTTCGCTTTTGAGTACATAGGTCTTTTAAGAACTTAGCATAGGACGGGACCTATTGGATAGCGTCAAGAAGGGGTAGGTTGATTTTGACTTGCTTGAATAATTCAAGTACGTCAGTCATTGGTGGTCCCTTCTTGCACTGGGGCAATTGTGTTTCTAGGCATGATGGGAATGGTGCCTTAGGTTCCTTGGGGACAACTGGAGGGACCATAAGTACCTCCTCAAATGCATTTGTGGGTGGTGGTGCAACAGCAGGTGTTGGCTGCTCATGTGTAGGTTGCATAATATTAGAGTCATCAAACTCCTCCACTGGTGTCAGGGTTGGTACTGGTTGAGATTTGTTAGGTCATGGCCAGATATCGAGATATTTTCCACTTCTTAAAGTCATAACAACCTTTGCTTGCTCGTGGTATACACCACTGCTGTTAGGGATGTTATCAATTACGTACTAGCCTTTGGGATTTGCCACAGGTTGACTTGGTAGTTTTCCATCCTCTCGGCGGTTAAGCGCGGCTGTTATTTGTCCTACTTGTGTTTTCAGCTTGGCGATGGACTAAGAGTGGGAACTCAAGAGTTGAGTCTTCACATCTAAGTCCTTCAGGGCATTCAACACAGTCTCCTCAAAGCCTGGGGCTCGAGGGGTTGGAGCAGGTGCTCGCTGTTGTGAGGGACGGTAGGCCATGTTGGTTGTAAGAGTTATAAGCAGGCCTATGTGCCTGAGTTTGTGGTGGTCTAGCTAATTGTTGTTGATTTCTCTACCCAAATTTTGAATGGTTTCTCCAGCTAGGGTTATAGGTTTGGAATATGGGTCGTTGCCTAGCCGGGAGAATCCTTGAGCAGCGTTAACTTTCTATTCGACGAAATCAGAAAATTGTTCAACGGTGGGACACTCAGTGACAAAGTGTGCGGGGCTAGCACACAAGGCAAAGTCTTCTTGGATGGTTGGTGGAGGTTGAGCTATAGGTAGGCCGTTGGTCAACAGTTTATCAAGCTTCTCTGTGAGGGATTTTACTTGGTTGGAAGGATCGACGTTTTGACTGACCTCGTAAAGTCCTCGGGTTTTCTGAGTCACCGCCCTGTTAATACGTGAGACCGATGCATGATGTTGTGAGTTTTCCCTCAACTTTTCTTAATGTATTCAAACGTCTGTCTTGTTGTTCGTCATAAATGCGCTGCCACATGAGGCGTTGACGTATTGACGATGTTAGGGCAACAGACCTTCGTAGAAGTTCTGGACCAAATACCATTTCGAGACTTGATGGTGGGGACAACTCCTGTTAAGCTCCTTAAGTCTTTCCCAGGTTTCGTGAAATGTCTCGCCTTCTTGCTGAGTAAAAATTGTTATTGCTCGGTGGATCTGATTAGTCTTACCTATGGGAAAGAACTTGTGAAGGAAGTCCTGTTGAAGCTTTGCCCAAGTTGTTATGGTGTTTAGTTCTAGAGATTTGAGCCAATGTTTGGCCTTGTCTCGGAGTGAAAATGGAAACAACTTTAGGTGCTTGGCCTCGTCAGGCATATTGTGGATTCTTATAGTTGAGCAGATTTCGAGGAATTCATCAATGTGTTTGTAAGGGTCCTCACTACTAAGCCCGTGAAACAGAGGCAGTAGTTGCAATAGGTTAGGTCTTATTTCATTGTTGCTGGTTCCAACAGTAGGTGGCGTTATGCAGGTGGCAGACTCGTAGGTTGTTAGAATATAGTATTCCATCAATGCCTTGAGTTGCGGATCATCTTGGTTGGGTTGCTCATTTTGTTGATTGCCAACGGTGTTTTCATTTCGATTTTTGGCCATAATGGGTGTGTATGGAGGTGCGAGAGATTGGGGGAAAGAGGATGTTCTTGCAATCGCTCAATTTAGTCTACAAGTGCATTCAATTTTGGGATCGATAGATATCAGGTCACTATACATGGAGTGGATATGAGGACCCAAGAAATCTTTAATTAATTATTTGATTGGAAAAAAAAGATTTTCGGGGTACGGCGGCGGCGGGAGAAAGGAAAAGGAGCGGCAGAAACAGAGGCGGAACAAGAGGCTAACCCGCGCGCAACAGTCGCGGCTTTGAGGGTCAATTTTGCTTCGATCCGGCTTGTTTTCTTCGGAGTTCTTCATCAAAGGTATGATTCGAGATCTCCCCTACGCATTCACTGATTTTGTTTGGATTGTCGTTGAGGTTCTGTGATTGATTGAGGACCTAGGGTTCGTCGAACCCGACGGGAAGGATTTATAGATTTTTGTGATTTTGATCATGTTTTGGCTATTGAATCATGAAATTGGACCAAGATCTAAGTTTCTAGGCTTGCTAGGATCATTGTGGTGTGAGCAATTTCAATTTTGTAGAAACTAAGATTTTCGAGTCGGATTTGGAACCGATTTGGGGGTTTCGGCCTTTGAGGGTTTATTTTGAGAAATTGACTCCAATTCTATGTTATTGGCATAGAATATAATATGTGGTTAAAATTTGGTAATTTTTGGATAATTGGATTTTATCCCCGTTAATTAATATGCAAGTTGGTAAATTATTTTTTGGCAGTTGGAAGCGCTTTCGGGGTTGGTTTGGGACGGCTATGGATTGGGCTTTGTTTCTGAGTATCATCTCGGTTGTGAGGTAGGGAACGACCTACTCTGGAACTCTACATGTTATATGTAAAGTTATTTTGTTTAATTGTGCTTTAAATAAGTGAAGTACGCTTTATGTCTATATGTGCCTATTATGGGTCTCGGGACCCTGTATTCTTGGAAACCTTTTTAGTTTTCCTTGGTTGGCAATATGTCTTTTGAGACTTGTGTCAGCATGTATATTGCTTAAGGTGTGAACTATGATAGTCCTGTTGATATTCTCGTTCTGACGGGTTTAGAATTGTGACTCTTGGGGTATTGTTAGTTTCCTAGGTTTGTGAGAATACAGTAACATGTCTACGTTTGTGGAATTCTTACAAGACCTATGACTATAGTTTAGTCTTTTATGCTTGTAGGGAATTGTTCGTCTGTATGACTTGATGTGGTTATGTCATTGCTAGTTATCAGGATATTGTTATATCTTGTGGGTATAATCTATTTCTAGATTAGACGGTTGTATGCTTAACACTTATGTAGAACTTTAGTGTTAAGGTGAGCCTAAGATCCCCATTGTTATTGTATATTGGTCTACCTTATTGGATCCTTTGGTTATTGCTACATTACTCGTTATGTAGGATCGATATATTACATGTTATATATATCACTGGATGTCTTGGTGACATGAGTGGCTTTCACGACTTTCTAGATATGATGGTTATATGTCTCATGGCCTTGTGCGTCGGTTGGCTTTATGCTAAGTTGTCTGCTTTTCATATGCATATCGCCTGTTATATGTTGTCTAGACGAGTGTTGAATCATAATCTTTACTTTGAAAACCAAACTCTTTTCTTTTCAAAACTAAACTTATGATTCAACAAAGGTTCGGAGGCTTACTAGACCCGAATCATCGAGCGGGTGACTCCCTACGTCGGTAGCCTCGAATCATCAGGCGGGTGACTCCCTACGTCGGTAGCCCCGAATTATTGGGCGGGTGACTCCCTACGTTGGTAGACCCAAATTATCGAACGAGTGACTCCCTACGTCGGAAAGGCAACATTCTATGTCGAACGGGTGACGGCCTACGTCAATTAGTGTTTATAGTTGTGATATAAACTGTTAGCCCTTTGTGGTTTATGAGATCAAGTTTGAGAGTTTCTCACCCTTAGGCTATTGTGTTGCTTTTACGTAAGCTATTTGATATCATGGTGATATAAATGGTTATTGCGGTGCCTTGGGGCCGTGACTGGTGGCTTCATACCTTATAGATCATCTTCTGATCATTTATCCATACTCGTGGTTGTGCATATGAGCTGTTGTAATAGACTTGCGTCTTCTATTCCAAGAATTCGTTTATCGTTTCCTGTTGAGCTTGTTAGTAGAGAGACATCTTTGCCTATTTGCCCGGTGTTGTTGTTGGGGGTTACGTGTTATATGATTCTTCTCGATCTCATATATGTGCACTGGTTTAACGGTAGTTACTGTTACTATGCTTGTTTACTCGGGTAGCAACTGCTGTTGTTGAACTTGGGGTATATGTTATGTGATTGAGCCTATGCTTGAGATGTGATTAAAATGTTTATATGCTATGGTATGAGACATAGCCTATATTCATGATTTGAGGCAACTAATTACATGATATAGACTACCAGTCTGATATGGTTTATGATATTGGGTTTAAGAACTTCTCGCCCTTATATTGTGTTTCTATTTACACATAAATTGCTGATATCTTGTGATAGATATGGTTGTGCAGGGTTATGCTTGTGGTATCAATATCTGGTAAAGGTATCAGGTTAGTTGATTAGGATATACCTATTATGTATATATCATGTAGAGCATATCAGTTAAACTATTTAGCTTTGTGTATAAGCTATCTAGACTTGTGGATATTGTCTAGGTTTGAGATATAAATTGTTTAAGTCTATGACCAAGCTAGCTACGCTTAGGTTGTTATTTATACTTGTTGTATAAATGGTAAGACTTATGGTATAAACTGATTTGTAGAAATCATGATGATGCAATAAATTGTATTTTACTGGTTTCAGTTAAACCTCACTTGCCTATCATATGTCATCTTCATAAAGCATGTTTAGCTCTTTTGTAGCTTTTTTTCTACGAGTCTGTGGTTCATGTTGTCTTTGACAACACAGGTAAGCTTGGAGAAGTATAGCAGATTGAGAACGGATGCAACGGAAGCTTGGCAGAAGCTTGGTTTATTAGTTGAGCATGTTTTAGCTCCTTGTTTTCATTTGGATGATTGTATATATTATTCATGTGTTATATGAGGCCATAAGGCCATTTTTATTTCCTATTTGCATGGTGAGGGATCCGGATGTTTAGCATCTCTCTGGTTACATGTTCAGGTATGGGTTGGGTTTAACGTTTTAGCTATATCTGTTTGGCTAGCTTCAATTGTAAATCTGTTTAGTTGGCAGTCGCTGCTTGTGTTTTGATATAGATCTCTTGTGAGTGTTTATTAGGTACAAAATAGCTTTTAGTGCCTAAAGCAAACATATCCGCACAAATTTTATAAATTCTCAAGTGGTGTCGTTTGTTTTTGGTATCTTTTTATACTAAAACAGGCGTGGTTTGTACCTCTATATTCCTGCACACGTGATCAACATCAGGGTAAACCCAATAAAAGGCTTGGTTAATTTGGAAAATTAATATCTTTTTAGTTTAAAAGAGGGGTTAGATTCGGTGCTTCGTAGAGTTTAAGTTTCTTCTAATGTCTCCGGGTCAGGTCATTACATGGTAAGCAAATATCAATCTAATCCAGGGGAAGTGCATTGGACTACGATCAAGAATATACTCAAGTACCTGAAAATGACTAGGGAGTATATGTTAGTGTACCAGGATGATAGTCCTATACCCCTTGGGTACACAGACTCAGATTTCCAAGTAGATAGAGATTCTAGGAGGTCTACCCCAGAATATATATGTTTACCTTGGGAGGAGGAGCCATCTGTTGGAAGAGCGTCAAGCAATCTTGTATTGCTAACTCTACCATGGAGGCCGAATATGTTGTAGCTAAGGAGGTAGTTTGGCTCAGGAACTTCTTACTGGACTTGGATATGGTACCTTTAGTTCAGTCACTCATTCTACATTATTGTGATAATAGTGGTGCGGTTACAAACTTGATGGAACCAAGAGTTCACAAGAATGGCAAGCACATAAAGAGGAAGTATCATCTCATCCGGGAGATCGTGTAGCGGGGAGACGTGATCGTTTCGATGATTGTATTTGTGGAGAACGTAGTTGATCCTTTTACAAAGGCATTGTCTCAGAAGATCTTTGACAATCATGTAGAAGGGTTAGGTGTTTGATGTGTACCTGCATGGCTTTGAGTATAAGTGGGAGATTGTTAGGATAGTATACTTAAAAGTCATGCTTTTATGTATTTTATTATCATTGATCACTGGTTAATTAATAAGAAACATTTGAGAGGTATTTGCATTTACTATTTCATATCTATTGTGTGTATGATGTGTGAATGCATAGTCCGTATATTCTATCTAGTATTTGACTCGGTGCATGAAGCGCGGAAGATCGGGTCAAAGGTTCTGACAAATATATAAGTGGGCACACAATCGCAATGGAGCCGGACAATCTATTGGTACAATTGTAGCACATCGTTATAGTAGCCGATCTTGGCTAGGTTGAACGGCTCGAATTTCAACCTGGGAATTTTTATGTTCGAGCTCGATGTGTTAGTACACTTTGAGTGTCTTGTGCAGGATCATTAGGATGATCAATTCTATATTGACTATATGAATTGATCTGTATCCTATATTATCCTGTATTGCACGTACTCTTAATCTCGACGTGATTGATTAATCATGTTCAGGCAATGCACAGTGCTTTGAGTCGATTTTGATATTGAGATTAATATGACCGGTGAGTTGCGTACTGTCGTTGTTTGTTCGATGATTGATAATCAGCTGACGGAAACCACGTCCGATTTAGGTTGAGGAGTTCCCCCTCGTGTGATTTGCTTATAATTTTGATTATGTCAAATCTGGCCAGTGGATCGTTTGATCCGGCATACTCAATAAGTTAAGTGGCGCGATTGCGAGGATAAGAGGATTATTAAACCGGGTTGTCAGTAACCTAATTTGATTATCTAGAATCCATAACTTAAACGTGGGGAGACTACAGTACAAATGATAATTGGAAACTCGAGACACAAATCGAGTTAAGGCCGGGAGTTCAGTCAGGGCCTTAGTAGAATAAGTCCTAGTTCGTGCGAGAATGGATCTAACTCGGGGGTTGAGTTAGGGATATTTGATTTTCTCATACGGTTAGCCCGAGTCCTACACTTTCTCGTGATCCCTCACGTAGCCCATTTATATGCACGGGTTTTTGATTGGCTTTAGTTATTATTTAATTTAATTCGATCGTCGGATTTTTCGCCGGGACAGTCGGGGTATTAAATTAAATAATCAGGGTCATATTTGGCAAAGTGGCAAGTTGGGGAAATCCCCTAGGTGGCCGGCCCTATTGTGTGAGATAGTGAATTAATTTTGTTAAGTGTATATTATATATTGCATATATGGCAAGGATATATACACTTGGAATATTTTTGATATATTGTGATATATTAAAAATAGAGACAAAAATTAATTCTCCAATCTCTCTTTCTATGGTCGGCCCTAGGAAGGGGAATTATTCTATAAAGGCTGTATTTTATTTAATACAAAATTAGGAAGGTGATATATGCATATATCTCCTAATGCATAAAATAAGATATACAACATTTTAAGGAGAATTAACCAAAAATTTTCTTCTTCCCTCTACACCATTGCCGCCGCCCCCTCCCTCTTCTCCTTTGTTTTTCAGCAAGTTTTGAAGAGGTTTGGAGTGTGTTCGAAGCCTAAGGACTTGATTTGGATTGGTGCCCACATGCCGAAATCAAGGCATGCGCCGGGTAATACACGAGAAGGCCACCGGGTGGTCTCGCATCACAACATGGAATCTTGAAACTTTGCTACAAGTTTCAAAAGGTATATTTCAATCCTAACTCGAAATAATCTTGCTTTTTCATGAAAAACGCGACGAGACATTTTTTACGGTCACATCATCGTCAAATATTTTTAAAAAACCTCTGCTACGCCGACTCTAACATAGGCCACACCATCTCATATCTTTAAACAAGAAACATAAGGTTTAGCTACTATAATATAACGCACAAGGCATCTCACCAAACATTACCCAAATCACATACTACCATAATCTCAACATTTAAGCCCAATGATCAATATATACGACAACAAGGTTACCACAACTATCAAATTCATATAAAACAATTCAATTTCATGAATTATGGTCTAATAACCCCAAACCCCCAATTGTTATGATTTCACCTAAATCACCAATTCCTTTAAACCCAAAAACCAAGTTCAAAACGATTCTTGATTTTAATCATATCAAAGAAGATACACATCTCTAAATACATTAACTTAACAAATTCACCATTATATACCATGGATCATCAAAATTCAAACTACGGTTTTGATTATTTTCTCAAAACATGATTTGTTTAACGTTAACCCAAATTCAATGCATATAACACAAGTTATCCATAGTTAGTCGTAGATCCTACCTTGTGTAACTTCAAATCACATGAATAAGTGAGAACCAAGCCCAAACATACCATTGAAGCAGATTCCTACGGTGAAAGATGTTCAAAACATATATATATCGCTCTCCTCCACATCACGCCGGCTGAGGGAGCCAAGAAATCAAGCTCTAAAGGCTTCCATCAAGTTCTAAAGTCCTTCCATGGAAAACCTTAGGTTGGACTTAAGGTTTAGAGAGAGAAATGAACAGATGAAATAAAAAGAGAAGGCTTTAAACGTGATATATAGCAACTGTTCCGAAACCACTGCTCGAGCAGTCATGCCAAGAAAAATTTAAAATTAACTCCACTTTTCCAGTTCCAGGCTCCTTCCAAACTCACTCTGAGTCTTCCCAATTGAGGTACAACACAACCATAATACCTAGGTCTACCCAAACTTCCCAAAACACCAACTCGTGATATAATATAAATATAAATAATAATGAAATCGGACTGGGTCACTATATAGATAGAGTGTGATAGCCCTTTCGGTGAAAATGCCAATGTAATGCCCCGACCTTCAGCATACCAGAAACCAACCCAAAACCTAGACGAAAGCCTAATCAAATCGAAACCGAAAATCTACTAATTAAAAATTAAGGAAAGAAAATCCTTAAGTTTTTAAACCATTTGAACCTAAAAGAAGCCTTAACAAGGAGACCATTTTATATGGAAATTACTTATAATAATAAGCTTGAAAAAGGCCTCAAACGTTTGCAACAAACCCCTGAAATTTTATCAACAACACAACATTTTTGAAAAAACATGGAGTAGAAGACCGCTTGAGCGGTAAGGATGCCACTCGAGCGCTTAGCCTGACGAGAGTTGGTTGCTGAAAGCTTGTTTCACAAGTCCAAAAACATTTTATAAAATGTAAGGCACAAATGTAAAACCTAACTAACATACAATCTTATCGGGGACTAAAACCACTCGAACGAGCCCATAACACCCTCCAAGATACATGACAATCTCACTACGAGTTAAAAGGGATAGAAGCCAAGGAAAGCTAAGTAAAAACAACAAAAAGGCATATACAGGTTGCCAACATGGTATAGAGCAAAAGATAATCTTCAAGGTCCGCCTCGTCAGTTCGCCATCTCCTTACCATGATCACCTGTGTGTCAGAGACATGTGAGCCACAAGCTCGTAGGAAAAAAACTAATAACGAACTAAACATACTTTATGAGGATGACATGCGATTATGCAAATAAGATATAACGAGGATAAAGAATAAGTTATCGCATATCATGACTAAGGAAAAGCGGTTAGTACTTACATCACAAGCAAAATAAAAGATATAAACACGTAAATATACAAGAAAAAACTTGAGAAAATAATTTTTTTTGAAAATAGTTTTTCTCTCGTGACAAATTATAGGCTATGTCCCATACCATAGCTTATAACTGTCACACCTCACAATGACCTCCTTCCCACCTCGTGGCACGTATTTGTGCATAGTAGTCCTGACTGCCCCCAAGCAAACAAGCATAGGAACGGTCACTATACTATACAACTATACATCGAAGACAGGAGAAGATCGAGAAAAAGGGGTCGAGTACTCGCTCAAGGAAGGTGTGCACCACAAATAACCAATAAGCCATGTCCCATACCATGGCTCATACACATTTGAGGCTCGCATCGACGCCCTAGGTAGGAGTGGATTCCAAATAATATATAAATCATGTTTCATACCATGTTTTACACATATTTGAAATTCATGCCACTGGAAAGAAATACATAGGTTTCAAACATATGCGTATAAGGCAAAAACAACACACACACACACACACACACACACACACACACGAGAGAATTCACCTCAATCCGACGTACAGTTGCCCAACTATCCTCAACATCTCGGGCTTACTGTTGCACCACATCATCAAGTCCCCAGACCAAACTGGTCTATCCTCTCGGTTTCATCAAGTACAAAAACACTATAATTAAGTAAGTAACTACAATAGATTAGCCGTAGTTAAAGCAAGTTTTGAATGATATTAAGAAAATAACACTTTAGCTATAAAGCAATAATAATTAACTAATTAATCCATGCTCAAAAACTTCCTCATTGAATCATGCAAATTAATCAACGTCAAGCACAAGACTCTAATTAAGGGTAAGACGGTTCCATGATACTCACAAGTCTAAGAATACTATACTTAAAGTTCACCAATTTTGTGCTCAAATGACATATCAATATATATTACAAGATTCTAACATTCACAATAAGCAACAATCTAGTTAGGTTACTAGTAGATCCGACAATACTCAAAAAATGCCAATTCACTAACCGAAGACATAATGTCCAAGAATATCAAATTGTATATGAATCTCGTACCGATAATCTGTTTTAAAATCCGTAAGTTATAACATGTGACAATCTACTTGCCTCTCTAGGAAAACAAGGAATATTTCAGAAAAAAATGTTTTTATACCCAAAAAAGCATAATATCTACAAAGAGCTTGTTTTACATGATTTATGCATACAATATGCAATAGAAATTCTAAAAATACGAATAAGTCACAAATTCAACACCGGTCACAGAAAACTAACTTATTTTACGTTACGTAAATCCTCAGCCCAGAAAAGGCACAAAATTTTAAAATCTCACAATTAACTAAAACTAAGAAAATTAAACTAAATCTCAAATCTAACAAGATACAATGAATTCACATCTATAAGCAAGAAAAGGTAAAAAGTTCCAACCAATTTCGAGGCTCGGTCCCGAAAGTACAAAATAAGCTACGAAACCTAACTTTTTGAATATCTTACTATGAAAACTTGAAATTACCCTTGCATATAGCAAGAAAAGTTTGAAAGTTGGTTGATTCCTACCTTGGAAGATGTTCCAAACGAGAAAATACGAAAAGATCGCCCGCCAAAATCGTTAAAACCAAATTTCGACTCCGTGACGACATAGCCCTCGACCTCCCGATCCTCCGTGCGATCTTCAAATCCGAGCAAGAGCCTCCAAATCTTCACAAAATCAAGCCCTAGGTCTAGGTTTTCATCCTAGAGAGAAGGAGGGGAGAAGAGGGGTTGAAATGAAATAAGAAAATCAAAAAAAACCCAAAACCTTTTAAGCCCTAATCTGGCTAATACCGCTCGAGCGCTAACCCCTAACCTGCATAGGTCCGAAACTTAAAAACCGAGACCCGTTTCCAACCCGAACGCCCTCAAACTCGGCCCAACGCTTAAGAAAAACATAACGAAGCTTCCAAAACAAACAGTGCGATCATCGAACCTCAAATCGTCATTAAAATTAAATTCTTTGAAAACTTTTAACTAGTTTCTCATAAAAACAAAGGAACTCCGGTTTGAATTAAATTTTAAAACCCAAAACGGTCCATGAGGACCTGGTCTAAGGCTACCCAAAAACGTACCTAACGGTGTCACACGTGAAATCTAGGTCCGGGTTGTTACAACGTCCACTACTAAAAGAGATTTCAACCTCGAAATTAAAGGGCCCTAGGTAAGAGAATAACTAAGTTGTTTAATCCTAACGTCACCCACTTCTCGAAACAAAACCAAACACGAAGGAATACTAATAAAAGCGTAAGCATCCACCACTAAAAAAAAAAACAAAATGTAACCTACAACTCACGACCCTCAGCCTGTCCAGACTCAT
>JAULLF010217800.1:0-11983 GCA_035668175.1 Sarracenia flava
AGTACCAAACAAATGCAATTGTTTGTTATAGTTCAAAACAAAGAGAAACTTGATTGAATAACCCTTGGGTCAACAGTGTCGACCATAGAGTGTATTGAAGCATTTGAGTCGACCCTGAAGCATTTTAAGTAGACCCTGAAGCATTTTGAGTTGACCCAGAAGCATTTGAGTCGACCTTGAAGCGTTTGTGTTGACCCTAGCTAGTTTGGGTCAACCCAAATGGTAGCTGTGGTGGCTCTATCCTATAAATATCGTATTTTTGAGATATTTTGGAGCATTAAAACATTTCCTTTCTCTCTCTAAGTTACTGGAGAAGACTTGGGAAGAACCTATGGTTTGGTTCTTGGATTTTGGATGAAGATTAAGACCCCGTTTGGTAAGATTTCTTAGTCTAAGTTTTGGATCATTGGTTTATGCTTGTTCTCCTACGTATCCACCGAATCAATTTTTGATTTTGGTGTTTGTATGATGTTAGGAGCGATTGGAGGCTATTTTCTTGGTTCACTTACGGTTATGAGGTAGGATCAATGCTAACTTTGAACCATTGGTTTAGTATGCGTTGTATATTTTCGTAACAAGTAAGTTTTTAAGCTTTTTACAGTGTTTTTGCTAGTTTTGTGTTGCCGAATCATAGGGCTTTCAAAAATTAGTTGGTTATTATGCATCATCAGGGTATTTGGAGTATGCGTATCTTTTTGGATTTTAATTTGGAATTATATAACTTAAAATGTGTACAATACGAGATTCGTAGATATCGGCTTTTAACGGGCTTAAAATGTCGATTTTTGAAAAGTGTTTACTTTTCCTTGATATGTATCGAGATTGTTGCTTGTCGGTGTTTTTGGTTTGTAAAACGGACGGCCATAGCGATAATCATGTACAACGGCTTGGGGTTTCATTTTGGAAAAAATGGGATTTTTGGGAAAATTGGGCCTTTGAGTGGTTTTTCCTAAAACTAGTTAACCTTCTGTGAAACCAGTGAGGAGAGGGCCTTATGGTTCAAAATTGGTTGAGGTATGTATCTCATTAGGATTTCCTTTAGTCTCATACATGTATCTGCTTAAATAGTCGTTCTGTTGTTGTGCTTGTTTGCTTGGATGACAGTAGTACTGTTGAGCTTAGGATACATGTACGTGATTGAATCAATATCTTGATTAAGATATGTAGTTCACCAATATTTTCAACTTGTGGTTTGAATCAATTTCTCCTAGTTCATGCTTATGTTAGGAGTTATGATAATTGTAGCTTGTTTGAATATAGAACAGTGCAGAATATGCCTTTATTCCTGCTATTGCTGCTATTGTGTTTCTGGTATAGATATACGTTCATGGTTTTTGTATATCATGGTTAGTTTTTACTATAACATCTTTGGATACGCTGCGTCATTGATAGTTATGGTAGCATCGTGATTCTGGTTATACCTTTACGGTTGTTGCAGCATCTATGTTTTTCATACATGCATGGTTAGTGTGAAGCGCCTTGGCTTCTGATGCACTTTCGATTGTATTACTGCTAGTTATTACTACATCATACATTACTTGTTATAGTTTTGTTGTTGTGGTAGGTTATGTTGAGGTGGGCTTGGTGTTGAGGAGTTTGGTGGTGGTTCATATTCCTGATCAATCCCATAATCATCTTTGTGATTATTACGGGTGCCCTACCCTTTGACTCGATCATAAAAGTGTGCATAGATGTTATGGGTGCCCTACCTGTTAGCTTGGCTATAAAAGTGAGCAACCACTAAGTGCCCTACCCCTTGGATCACTTCCTAAAAAGATGTGCGTGGTTACTCTGGGTGCCCTACCCATTGGCGTGGTCATAAAAGTGAGCAATCTAACGGGTGCCCTACCTTTCGGATCACTACCCGTAAAGGTGTGCATGGTTATTTCAGGTGACCTACCCTTTGGCTCAACCATAAAGGTGTGCAATTCCTGTTCATTCATGTCAACCCTTGATCGACTTGTCCATTGATCCTTCTCGCCATCCTTGATGTCCAGGTGTGGATGATAGCGTGGGTGCTTTAGGGAGGTCTCGATGAGACAATTGGTGTCGGGTTATACCCGTTACATACTTGGATATATGTTCTTATCATAACTCAACTGTAAGTTATGCTTTATTAAATATGTTAATGTATATAGATAAATGTTCATTGTTGTTAACTGTTATTTATCTTGGTTACTGTAAGATTTACTAGTTATGTAATCCTTATTGATAGTTCGTACTGATCCTATAATGCTTATATGTTGAAGTATGGGACTTGACTTATACACATAATGGGATAATAGAACTTGATTTTTGGGTAGAAAATTTGATCTTAAGATCATTGTTTGCTTAAAAATTATCTCTCGGTGAGATATGGTTTTGGAAAATCGGGTTATGCAGAACTAAACTTTAAAGATTTAAACTGTTGTTTTCTTTACAGTAAATGTGTATTTTTACTGCTGGATAACCATCCTCTCATATTATCATGCTTTCTTGGTTATCATATTTCCTACAAGCCAGTGGGCTTACTGATAACTATATATAAGTGTTCAGGTGCTATTGTGGTTAATGTGTAAAGTTACTGTGACTAGTGTGTGTGGTTAAGCCAGTGTGTGTGGCTAAGCTAGTGTAGCATTCTCATATATGTTCTGTACATTCACTGTTTGCGTTAACGAGAAATATACATTCAGTTTCATTTTCCCTTTTCTATCTTCATGGTATCAGAGCTTCATGCTCCTCCGAGCCTTGATATTCAATCTCGAGCTAGCTATGACGATTTGTTTTTCCTATCCTACTCCTTGTAAATATTCAGTTCCTTGTTCGATTTGTGTTTCTGAGCTAGCAATGACAAACCTATGTTTCAATCTAGGGTTTCGATCTTCAGATTTTGGAAAGTTGTGGTGATTAACAGATATGTGATGAAAACTCTCTCTTTTGGTACTTTTTTGTTGAGATCTGCAGATCTGTTACAATTTTTGGTTCGATTTTTTGTTCATCTTCGTGATTGTCGATTTTGGTGATCTTTGCGATTATCGATCTTGGCAATCTTTGCAATTGTCGATCTTGGCGATCTTTGTGATTGTTGATCTTGGTAATCTTTGTGATTGTCGATCTTCGTTTGTCGATCTTGGCGATTGTTGAGATCTCGCGATTGGCGATTATTGTTCTCTGTTCTTCAAACCTTATGTTCAAATCCACTTTCGATCTTATCTAGATCTTTGGTCTTGGTCATGATTCACAATGATTTCTTCTTATTTCAACGATAATGATGATTTTCTTAATCTGAATTATTTCGATTTCATCTGCCTTTTCATAGATCTGTGGTTTTGAGTCATATTGTAGGGTTTCTGTTCTCGAATCCGGGTTGAGTTTTCCGGATATGGGTTGAAGGTTCCGAGTCTCGGGTTGAAGGTTCTGGGCTGGTTGAATTTCTGGTCCAATGCTTCGTTTCAGTGCTCCGGTTCGGTTCAGTGCCCCGATTCGGTTAAGTGCTCCGGTTTAGTTCAGTTCATACAGAGGATCATGGCGACGACTTCGAATCCTCTGTCGATTCTTTCTAATCTCAGTCTTCTCATATCAAATTCTCATCATTTGTTACTGTTAAGCTTGATTCTACTAATTTTATCATATGGAAGAGTCAAATGGATAATATTCTTCAGGCAACGGATTTGTTAGGGTTTGTTGATGGTTCAAATGTATGCCCTCCGATGATGATTCTTGATGAGTCCAACAAGGAGACGATGAATCCAGAGGCCATTTCTTGGAAAAAGGTAGATTCTCACTTGATGAGCTGTATTATGGGAACCCTATCTCCTTCTGTATACACCACAATTTTGTCATGCAAGACCAACCGTGATGTTTGGCTCACTTTAGGTAAGAAGTTTACTTTGTTATCTCGTTCGCATATTCAACAATTAAAGAACAAATTAAATAGTGTGTCCAAAAAGTCAAGATCCATGGATTAATATTTATCTGAAATTAAGGAGATTGATATGCTTGCCCTGGCGTTAGCTCCTATAGATAATGAGGATTTAGTCTTAATAGTCCTTAATGGCCTTCCTGAGGAGTACAATGCATTCAAGACATATGTAAGAGCAACGTCTCGAACTTTTTCAATGGAAGAACTTTAGGCTCTTCTGAGTTTCGAGGCTCTTCATATTGAGAAACTAACTTCCTCTCAATCTGGTGACCTAAGTGTTGCCTTTTCCACTACTGTGGGCAATAATTTTGGTTCACATAGAGGATACACAAGAGGTCGGTCGTCACACAGAGGGGGTAATTCTAGAGAAAATTACAGAGGTCGATCTTCAAGGAAAGCAGGTGGAAGACAACATAATTCTACTACTTCATCTCAAAATAGTTCTGGTTCTGCATCACCGGTGGTGTGTCAAATATGTGGCAAATTGTATCCTTCAGCAATTGATTGCTGGCATCGAATGGATGCCAATATTCAGCCTTCTCGTCCAAATACCAACTCTGGGAATCACACTCGCACAAGGACAGCTACCACTAATTCAGACTCACAGCCTCCACTCCAGAACTGGTACTTAGATTCAACAGCCACAGATCATCTCACTCATGATCTCAATCAACTGCAAGTGTACCAACCCAAGGCCATGATCAGGTAACTATTGGAGATGGGTCCACCCTACCTATCAATCATTCAGGTAAGGGTCTTCTTCCTACACCTAGTGCCTGTTTTAAGCTCAATAATGTCTTACATGTCCCTGCCATTTCTGCCAATTTGCTCTCAGTGCACAAATCTACTAAAGATAACAATTGCATTGTTGTCTTTGATGCTGGAAATTTCTTTATTCAGGACAAATCCACGAGGCAAATTCTTTATAAAGGGTTCAATGCACAAGGCCTGTATCAAATGCAAACTATTTTCCCTCACTCCAGTCGGTTTGCATTTCCATCTTCTAGTTCTCATGCTTTAATGAGCACTTCTGTATCTGATGCTGTTACTTGGCACTGTAGGCTAGGGCATCCATCTCATGACACATTACAGTGCTTAGCTAAGTCTCTTCAATTTTCTTGTAATAAGCCATTTGCATGTACTGCTTGTTCAGTAGCCAAGAGCCATCATTTACCCTTTTCTCTATCCATCACTGTCTCCAATAAACCAGGGTCACTAATTCATAGTGATGTCTGGGGTCCCTTTACTGCAGAAGGGGCAATTTTCAAATACTATGTATTGTTTGTTGATGATTTTAGTAAATTCTCTTGGTTGTTTCCACTTCAATACAAGTCTGATGTATTTTCAAAATTGCTGGAGTTTATGGCATATTTTGAGACTCAATTTCAAAATAAAATTCAAGTGCTTAGAACTGATTGTGGTACTAAATATCTTAACACACGTGTCACCTCTTTGCTTAAATCAAAAGGTGTTGTTCATCAATACAGCTACCCTTACACTCCTCCTCAAAATGGAGTAGCTGAAAGAAAACACCGACATGTGATTGAAACAACCATTGCTCTCTTAAATCACTCCCATGTACCTCTAAAATTCTGGTTTGAAGCTGTGGCTACGGCTATGTTTCTTATCAATCGTATGACATCATCCAAACTAAAAAATAAATGTCCCTATGAATTATTGTTTCAATCTTCCCCTGATTATAGTATGTTCAGGATTTTTGGCTGTGAGTGTTTTCCTTGGTTGCGACCTTATAGTTTCCACAAATTAGCACCTCGATCAAAATCATGTGTTTTTATTGGCTATCACACAATAGCCAAGGGCTATAGGTGCCTAGACCCCTCTACTGGCAAGGTTTTTCTCTCTAGACATGTTGTTTTCAGTAAAACCAAGTTTCCTTTTCAAACCATTGTTCCACCATCAGCTTCTTCACATTCTTCTATCTTCAACAACCTCTCCACCTTTTTCCGGCCCACTACTGCATCTCTTTCCACAAATTCTGTCTCACACACCATGCAACCAATCTCTCCAGTTGGTGCTGCTTCTGTTCCAGTTTCTTTTTCCTCTCAGAATACAACTTCTTCCACCAACATCACTTCCCCTGTTCTGTCATCTTCTTCGGCCATTTCTGCTCCTACAGTTATTCCCATTAATTCTATTTTCATAGATCTTCCTCTACACTCTTCTCAACCTCCCATTTCTCAACACACTAGTAATACTCATCCTATGCTAACTAGATCCAAAACCAAACCTCCTCACATTTCAGCTATGACAGTTCACAAAGCCAGACCTTCTCCTTTTCTACAAAATCTGCAGTTCAGTCATTTACCTGCACCTCACATATCTGCAACCCCCAAATCTGTAGTTTCCCAATCTGCTGCCCCCAAATCTGCAATTCCCAATTATGCTGCCTCCAAATCTGTAGCTTCTCATTCGGCAGTTCAATCTTTATTGGATTTTTCTAAACCTAAATCTCATCGTGATGCAATTCATCATCCTAAATAGCTTAATGCCATAAAAGATGAATTTTCTGCCCCTTCTTCATTAGCAATCTTGGGATTTAGTTCCTTTTCCCACTCATAAAAATGTCATTGATTATAAATGGGTCTTTAAACTCAAAAAGAATTCTGATGGCACCATTGCTCGGTATAAGGCTCGTTTAGTAACCAAAGGCTTTCTCCAAGAATATGGGATTGATTTTCATGACACATTTAGTCCTGTTGCAAAATAGCCCACTATTCGCATTATTCTGTCCTTAGCCTTGCATTTTAATTGGACTATCAAACATCTGGATATTTCTAATGCATTTCTTCATTGAGTTTTAGAGGTGAGGTATATATGACACATCCTCCAGCTTTCTTGCATCCTGATTATCCTTCTCATGTTTGCAAACTCAAAAAGGCCATTTATGGTCTTAAACAGGCTCCTCGGGCATGGTATTCTACATTCTCTCATTTTCTTCTCCAACCAGGTTTCTCTAATAGTTACAATGATACTTCCTTATTTGTCTATAAGTCTTCTTGTATCCTTACCATTCTTGTGGTTTATGTTGACGATATTTTACTCACGGGCAATGATTCTTCTCATATTAAGTGTCTTCTTACTCAAATGCACTCTACCTTTTCCATGAAAGAGCTTGGTGATGTCTCCTACTTTCTTTGTAACGTCCCGACCTAAACCAATAAATAATCTAATATGGAATATCCAAAAATTGGGTCTCGTGCCGAATATTCATTTCTTTAAATCATCAGTTTGAGAGAAATAAGAATGTTTTCCTCTTTAAGAAATTTTAAGAAAAATGTTGAAAAATATTCTAACACTTTTTAGAAAATTTCGGCAGAGTTTCCTCTGTTTTTAGATTAAAGGCCAAGCCAAATCTTCACCTATAACAAGCAAGGTGGCCCTCCGGCACAACTCTAATACTAAGCAACTACAAATCTCAAATCTCAATATAGCAGGGTGGCCCTTAGGCACTTGCAACCTTCAACAAAACTATAACAAAAGAACCAACTAAACCAATAGATAAATCAAAACTACCGAGCGGAATCTCACATGCATACAAAAATGAAAAGTGGCCTTATAGCCGTACAATTATCCAACTACTAAAAGAATGAAATACAATTAATCATACATTCTTCCGAAGCTAAGAATAAAGAAAAGCATAAACAATGTAAAAGTGTAGCTCCTACTTTTCCCTTCCTTGCTCAAAGCATCCATGATCTCCTCCTATTTAACCTGAAAAATGTTGGAGTGGCTGAGCCACGATTGTAGAATAATAGACATAATAAACCCCAAGACGATATGCAAGGTTGATTATGCAGCAATATAAATAAAATATTTTAGAGATAAAATCATAGTCTTTTTGCCATTCAAAACCATGGCTGCATAACCGAGTTTTTACTGCAAAATCTCGTTCACCAAAAAAAAGCCTTGGAAAGAAAAGTGTTGGTCCAAAACCAGCTTTTTATCACCAAGTACAGCTTACATTCCAAGATAGTGATTAACTTCATTTCATACTTTACTTTCCATAATCAAAATTCATGTGTTCAACACCAATAGTGGCATTTCTTTTCTTTTATTTGCACTTCCACATTCAGATCATTTTTCCATATTAATAAGTTATTCGAATTCTAACATAGGGTTCACCAACCACCTTTTCGCATAGATTCCATGTAATTAGAACATGATAAAGAAAATTTATTAGCAAAGGAGATTTACACTTATCATATTTTCGTACTCACAACCAATTCTTCATATCCTCATTGAAACATTTGTTAATATGGTTCCATGTTCATCACCCTATTCAAAAATTACTCTGTCAACTATTTAATCATTATTCAATAATTCCCAATATATTCACTTCACAATTCAAAATTTCCCAAAAGGAAGAGAAACTCTAGATCTTATGCTAACTCCAAGTTTCAGAGAATTACTTAATTTCTATGGAAATAAAACATGAATGTAATTAGAAAAACTTTTCATATAAATGATTCTAGGTGCCTTTCCACTTCCAGCAATTAGAGTTGGTTTGTTAAAGAGTATTACCTCTATTTCTCCTGAAATTATCAAATTTTAAACATAAGTCAATTGACATGCTACTTACACATAATCAAGGTCAATTTCTTAAAACTATAACTATTTGGTCGAAAAATTCCAAATCAATGCAACACCTCCAACCCGAAACCATCATGTGCCAAAATTCAAAGAATAGATCACACAAATAGTGTTCTAACAAGCTAGATTAACCCTCATATGGTTAAATTCCAGATTCTATAAACAATTTGTAAAAACAAAATCCAAACCAAGAAGCTAGGGCTCGCGTACAGGGTTTGAAGGTTCGGTTGTCCCATTTTCGTTCAAAGAAAAAATCATAGAAAATGTCCAATCCATATCAATAGATAATTTAATAAGTCTAGAATCCCACCTTGGTTGAAGAAAAGCATGAAAATCAAATCGAAATCGAAGAAATCCCACCGTCGGAGGCGCGACTTGTGGTTCGGTGCTCCGCCTCTGTTTTCCGTCTTTGCCAGTGCCAATTGGTGTTGGTGGTGGCTCGCCGGAAGTCGTCGGGCCCAATGGTGGCGTCGTCGGTGGCCGACGGTCTCCTTCACCTCTCTTTCTTCTCCGATCTCTCTCCCGCTCGCCGACTCACTCTCTCTCTCTCTCTCTCTCGTCTGTTCTCTCTTGCGCGACCTTTGCACGTGTTTGGCAAGCTTAATGTTTTATTATTTTTGCAAAGAACATTCTACACTCCTTTAGAAAAACCCCCTTTTATAAAAAATAATTTTACCCTCTTGTTTAGAAAAAGAACTTTGTAATTACAATAAAATAAATAAAAATTTTGGCCCTTTTTAAATTCACGGGTAAACCAAAAAAATCCGGAGACAAAATCAATTATCAAAAATCCATTTTTTATCTAAATTAAATTATTAAATAAAACGATACAGGTCATTACACATTTTGTGGTACATCTTATGAGATTCTATTTTTGGGACCATGTTCAAATCCAGGGGATAGGTCCTCTACGGAGGTGACTATGGCCACTAGGGAAAAGGCCCACAGCTTTGCACTCGGGTGACTCTAGTACTCAACAGTTTTAGGAAAAAGGTTTGGTATTCTGGGTGACTCTAAAACTTGTTCATCTTAGGGAAAAGGCCCGCAGCCTTGTGTTAAGGTGACTATAGTGCTCAACGATTTTAGGAAAAAGGCTTGGTATTCTGGGTGACTCTAAAACTAGTTCGTCTTATGGAAAAGGCCCACGGCCTTGCACTAGGGTGAATCTAAGTCAATGTTGGATCCAACGAGCCGAGGATGCCCCGAGTTTTATTTTATGTGGTATTGAATATTTATGGATCTCATTGATGATCATGTTGTTGTATTCATTGTTGTTTTACTTGTTACAACGAAATTTGATGCGCTGATTACTCGTTACTGATTTTGGTATTGGGTGAACTTGTTAATGAATTGAATTTTATGAAAACTAAGGAGATGACTAAAATCAAAAGATTTTTATATTATCATGTGAAATTCATTCTGCAATGTATGCCTTGAATATGCTTAATTATAGTTATTTTGAATATCCTGTTTTAGAACTGTATACTACTATATATGTATGCCATTCACCGAATTATTGATTGACGACGTTGTTTAACATTTTCAGGTGATTAGCGGGACTGCTAGTGATGAACTCTGTGGTATTTTGAGACCCAACTTTAGGACCTCTTAGGAGATTTTCCACTTCTAGCATTATCCTTCCATTTGTGATTTATGTCTTCAACATTGTTTAACATTAAATTAGTGGACTGTTTGTGACCAACAAAACTGATGGTGTTGATTATTTTTTCTCATTTTCTATTGGCACTTTATATGTATTATTGGGATCATATTATTCTTTAGGCTTTCGTGGATTACCGAGTCAAGACACGTAGTTCACGGCCGGTCATGTCCCTAAATTTGGGACGTGACGAAAGTGGTATCAGAGCCTAGGTTTTTATTTTGGAATATAATACTATATTATGCTTAGTAGAGGTCCGGGTTCGCAGAGTCCTATAGGAATATTATTTTGAGTAAGTACAAGTAATTTTAGGTATATATCAGACTTATATTTTGTTTCATTTTTAAGTTTCAGTAATGGCTCGTTCAAGGACGAATGTCAGTTCTACCTTTGCGACTATAAGGGATGAGGAGCTTGTCACCCCAGCTGCCCTAGAAACACCTGTTGCCCCAGCCACTCATGTTACCCCGTCAGTGCCGACTGCTCCAACTGTACCAGTTACGGAAGCTACCCCAGAAACACCCGTTGCCCCAACCGCTCCAGTTGCCCTGTCAACGTCAACCACTCTAACCGTGTCAGCTACTCCAACTGCACCAACTTCCCCAATGACCGAGGGAGCCTACCAGGCACTCCAAGATTTAGTAGGAATGATTACTGGTCATCAATCCTAACAAGGAACGGGAGGTGCAGATAGGCCCATAAATCTGGATAAGGGCATAATATTTGGAAAGTTTCTGAAGGCTTCTCCTCCAACATTCAAGAGGTCTGTTGATCCCGATGAGTCAGAATCGTGGAGAATGCGCATGGAGAAAATTTTTAAGCGTCTTGATTGCATAGAAGACGAAAAGGTGTCACTGGCAACTTATGTTTTTGAGAGACATGCTAAGAATTTGTGGCGTATGTTGAAGCACCAGTATGTAGATAAAGAGCACAAGATGAAGTGGAAGAAATTTCTAGAGCTGTTCGATGAGAAATATTATCCGGTGGTAGTTAGGAAACAAAAATAAGTGGAGTTCATGACTCTGGAGCAGAAGGGAATGAAAGTGACAGAATATGAGGCAAAATTTGCGAAGTTGTCCAGATTTGTGCCACACCATGTTGCACAGGAAGAGGATAAGGTGGTATTATTTGATAGAGGCTTTCGACCATCTATTCGTAGTAGAGTCTCATTATTTAAGGCTCGAACATTATCTGAACTGGTGACTAAGGCTCTATTGGCATAAAAGAGCCTAGAAGACGTACAAAAGAGTAGAGAACAAAAACCTTTAAGATTCAGACCGACATGAAACAATGGTGGTTGAAGTTCATTTGCTAAGAAGGAGCGCACCCATATACAAAATAATGGGGATACGAGATAGCAGAATGGAAACCCATGTAACAGATGTGGGAAGTCTCATTCCCGTGGGTATTTCTATGATGGTATGCCGAAAGTGTGTTTTAAGTGTGGGCAACAAGGGCACATATCTACATACTACAGGAGTAAGGGAGCTGGAGAACAACAAAAGCAGTAATCATTTCAGGATCAGAGGTCGTAGACCCGTGATAGTGGACCAGCTCAAGGGAAACAAACTCCTCCAAATCAGAAGACCATGCATGGACGAGTGTACGCACTCAGTCGCGAGGAGGGAGAGGCTTCACCATCAGTGGTGCAAGGTATAATTGTCATATCATCTATTCATGTTAGAGTACTTATAGACTCTGGTTCTACGCACTCTTTTGCATCACCTAAGTTTTTACGTCGTTTATCTATTCCTTTGGAGCCTATGGATATGTGTCTCTCTGTGATTACTTCCATTGGAGAGATAATGTTG
>JAULLF010219985.1:0-11962 GCA_035668175.1 Sarracenia flava
ACACTCCGCAGTGTCCAGTCTGCGTTTGGAGCCCACTGGGGAGTCTATTTGCATAAGGGAAAGTTGGGGAATCTCCTTACTCCGGTTCTGATTTTTGCTCCTCTGCTTCTGTGTTGTATAGCATTTCTGTTCACCTTTCTCCTTGGATTTTCTCGCCAATTTCTTCCATTTTTTCCTCACAGATAGAACATGATTACTAGAGTATTCTTCTTCCTCTGGTTCCCCTGGCCTACTCGCAAGAAGATCAGTAAAGACATTTTGTTTGGTTTGTGCTTCTTCTTCCCCGAAATTCGTAAAGGAGCCATGAGTAGAAGGCGTTAAGTTTAAAGATGGGTTGGCTGGATCTGATTAGGGGCCCCTTAGTTGGGAATATTATGCAGATAGGGTTATGGGCCAAGGGAAGTTCGGTAAAGGTCTAGCTTGGTTAGAGGATTGGGTCGGCTTATTTTCTGAGGGTTTGGTTTGATACCCAGGATGGGTATGTTGATTGGGCTGGAGGGGCGGGTTGTGGGAGGAGGGGTTGTGGAAGAAACGGGTCGGGTCTTCTTCCTTCGGTTGGTTTGGGCTCCAGAATGCCCCTGTATCACCGCAAATCAAGGGTCTAGAAAGGGGCAATTCACCATGAAACTCAATATCTTCCTTATCCCCACTTCTCGCAATTCCGGTAGTAGGTTTTCTGATTTCGCGAGATCTGATATCTTCCTTTCTGTTAGACGCAATAGGGTCAACATCTATCCCGTGATATTCGTTGGTTCCGTGATTTCCGGCCTGAGAAACCGGAGCTTCCATTTGTGAGTTAGCATCCCGTTGCCGTCTACACTGGGTCTCTGACGACAGTGCCTGAAACTGGCCAGTTAACTCTTTCCGGCAATCGCTGCCTCTATCCTCTTTCTCTATCTCGATTGGGAGTAGATCTCCCCCCCGATGTACCTGTGACCCTCGGTTATGATAAGGTTCTTCTGCAAGGCCATGTCTTCTACTCGGATAACTCTCCGAGGAGCTTTCGACGATATCCTCTTGCTTGAATGGTGCCTCCCCTCTCCTGGGGTTCCTCTGTCTGCTATGAATGTGATCTTTGAATCTAAGCTAAGACCCATATTGGTTTGGCTCATCCCTCCTCTCCTTTGATGCTAGAAGCTTCTCCTCACATTCGTTTTCCCCGTGCCCAAGAATCCCACAAAAATAACAGAATGTAGGAAGTCTTTCGTATTGTAGCGTAGCCCATATAGGCTCTCTGCCAGCTAATGTGATTTTCACTCCCCTCCGGAGAGGTTTGTGGATGTTTATCTTGACTCTTATACGTAGAGACTGTCCCCAGGCTATGCCATCATCTCCATACTCAACCTCCTCAAAGCTTCCACATTTATTTCCGATCAAATTTCCTATCTCACGATTCATACATAGCAAAGGTAGGTCATTGACTCATATCCAAAAAGATACAAGGTGTGGGTTGATATCGGCAATCCGCAGTTTTCCATCGAGATCTTCCAATACAAGCAAGTGATTGTCAAAACTCCATGGTCCATTGGACGTGACTCTCCTTTTATCAACTTCGTGATTAAATTAGAAGAGAAAAAGGTTGTCCTTTAAAGCTTTACATGTCATACCTTTTGTTAATCTCCATATTTGAGTGAATGTAACTTTCATAGCCTCATATTAAAGTTTTTTCGAGTGAGAAGTCTTCTGACCAAACAAAGAGAGCCTTTGATCTCATTAGGCCGTGTATGTTGACTTTCTAGACAAATCTCCGCTTCTTCATCCGCCGTGAGAACAAGCTTGTTTCGAAATCCATGAATTGCTTTCTCCATCATTGATGGTTTGGGTCTTTGAACAGGGTTTAGATTTCTATGGTGAAAGATCTAGGCTTGCATGGAGCAAGGAGAATGTTTTTATGGAGAACCAAGGAGAGCCTTTTAACTGGCAACTAGTTTAAAAACTTATTTTTTTGGTATTTTTAATTGATTTATAATCATTCGTTAAACGACACGTTAACCATCTCCCCTAAACAAATAGTCTTAATTTGGGGTTTGAGGTCGATTGCCTCTTGTCTTAGAATAATAAATTTCTAATTGATATTAGATAGAGTTTGAGAGAACCAATTGAATAATACATCTTTAATTAGTTATAATTTTTAGAGAAAATTATATAAAATTTAAAATTTTCTAACATCTTGTTTAAGATAAATCAAGATTTCTAATTTTGGCTAATGAGATAAAAATAAATCAATAAGTCTTAATTTGAACATAACGAGGATATTCAACACAAATTATTTGTATCGAAATCAAAATTAATAAAAAAAAAGAACATTAATATTCTAAAGTCATTAGTTGAAAGTTTTTGGTTATGAAATAAAAATAGTGAATCAATTTATAATTTAGAAGGGACACTAATGATTGGTATGGATCAAATGCTCCACACCCACCTGTTGCCAGCCCGGCCCGAGCTCGATCCAGGCAACGCGTAATCAGCCAGGAAAGGACAGTGCGGCAGCCCAGAGCAACAGCCCACCCGGGCGCCGGCCGACAGAGACCTGACCCCGACCGATGACCGCTCGAGGACGGCCGACCCTCGGTGGGCGGTCATCAGGATTGGCCCACTCCAACCAGGCAGCTGCTCACAACCTCAGTTCATCTTGTGGGTAAGATCCACGTTTGACATGGAGAAAACGGTTTTTCTGGGAATCTCGGAAAAAGATCGTACGAAATCTTTATTCCCTAAACGGCTAGGGGGAGAAGAGCACGCGCCTGAAGGTCACGTTTCGCCCATTCCGACTGCCCATATATATATATATATTCCGTCTCCACTGAAAAGAGGTACGCATAATACAACCCTAGCAGCCATCTCTTTCATTCTTTTTTCCAGTATGTACTTTCTTTGTATACGGACTGACTTGATCGTCGGAGAGGGTACGCCGGAAACCCCTTCCGACCCCCTTTCTAACGTGAATTACCCTCTTTTGCAGACCCGTGATCTCTGGAGCGGACCCGTACAGATTCTAACGCTAACATTTGGCGCCGTCTGTGGGAATCTTCGATATTTTGTTTATCGTTAGCTATGGATCGCCGGGCAACCAACCCAAGATCCGCGGGAAGAACGGATAAACGTCGCGCGCCCGAGCCGGACGCAGAAGAAACCGATGTCGCGTTTACGGAACTAGATGACCGGCCTACCAACAGCCCACCAGACGAGCCCCTTGTTATCAGTCTCCGGGTGGAGAACTGTATCATTAAAAGGGTCTTCGTCGACAGCGGCAGCGCCGCGAGCGTCCTCTCCACCACCGCCTTTGAACGAATGGGATACGATCGAGCAAGAATAAAACCGCCAATGACCCAGATAACAGCAGGCCCGGAGGGAGCGACAGGCCTGTCTAATTCAATGCAGCTCTTAACGACGATCGGCGACGAGGAAGAAAAGTCGTCCGCCCTAATAACGTACGTGGTCAGGGAAATTTCGCCAACGTACAACATCATACTAGGCCGTGCGGCCCTACATCGTTTTCGGGCCGTCCCCTCAACCTATCACCTCATGGTCAAGTTCCCCACACCCCGAGGAGTGGGGCGGGCAAGGGGAACCACATGGTCTGATCGGGAATGTTGCGCAAGCCTACAGGGCGGAAACCCCGAGCACCGAGGAGTTCTGAGCAGAGAGGAATTGGAGCCTCAACACACCGACGAGCAAGAACGCCCGCTACCAGCCGACGAGTTGCTAGAGGTGTCAATTGACGACAAAGATGAAACCAAAAAGGTCAAAATAGGATCCCAATTGGAGGGAAACCTCAAAGGTGCCTTGATCGACTTCCTGAAGGAAAGCCAACGCACTTTCGCATGGAGCAGCGCCGATATGCCGGGGATATCCCCCCGTGTCATGGTCCACCGCCTGAACGTGGACCATCGGATGAAGCCGGTCAAGCAGAAACATTAAGAATTCACGCAGGAACGACAGGAGGCCATCCTGGAGGAAGTCGGCAAACTCTGGGAGGCCGGCTTCGTAAGAGAACTAAAATATCCCGAATGGCTGGCCAACCCAGTAATGATCAAGAGGCCTAATGGCAAATAGAGGATGTGCATCCATTTCACCGACTTAAACAAGACATGTCCCAAGGATAGCTATCCGCTCCCAAAGATAGACCTGCTGGTGGACTCCACTTCGGGTCATGAGCTCCTCAGCTTCATGGACGTCTTCTCAGGATACAATCAGATTCTAATGCATGTCCCTGACCAGGACAAAACATTGTTCATAACCCCCCGGGGACTGTACTGCTATCGGGTAATGCCGTTTAGGTTAAAGAACGCTGGAGCCACATACCAGCGGATGGTTAACACCATGTTCGAAAAACAGATCGGCCGAAACATGGAGGTGTATGTCGATGATATGCTAGTAAAAAGTCGGACCGCCGACCGGCACATGGCCGATCTAGCAGAGGTCTTTCGGGTGTTGGACCAGTACCAGATGAAGCTGAATCCAGACAAATGCGCGTTCGGAGTGTCGGCGGGAAAGTTCCTCTAGTTTTCTTGTCAGCCAGAGAGGGATAGAAGTTAACCCCGATAAGATCCAGGCCATTATCGACATGAAACCCCCGACGAAAACAAAGGACGTCCAGAGGCTCACCGGGAGGGTGGCAGCCCTCAATCGCTTCGTCTCCCGGGCGACCGACAAATGCCTACCCTTCTTCAGGGTACTGAGAAAGGCCTTCGAATGGACAGAAGAATGCGAGCAAGCCTTTTCTGAGCTCAAGGCCTACCTGGCCAGTCCTCCACTATTGTCCTGCCCAGTCGACGGGGAGGAACTCTATCTTTACCTAGCAGTGTCAGACGCCGCTGTAAGCGCGGCGCTGGTCAGAGAATGCGGGGGGCAGCAGAGACCGGTCTACTATATAAGCAAAACTTTACTCCCCGCGGAGACCAGGTATCCAAAGCTGGAAAAACTCGCCCTCGCACTTGTAGTAGCCTCCCGAAGGCTGCGTCCTTACTTCCAATCTCACCGCATAGTCGTGTTCACTGATCAACCATTGAGGAAGGTTCTCCAGAAGCCCGAGCTGTCAGGAAGACTAGTACAGTGGTCGATCGAGCTCAGTCAGCATGATATCGAGTTTCGACCGCGACAGGCAATAAAGGGTCAGGCAGTGGCCGATTTTCTCGTTGAACTAGCGATGACCGACCACGAACTACCAGCAGACCAGTCAGATCGCCACATCGCGTGCGATAAAGCTTCGACCAGCAACAACCCGGGAGTACCAGAATTCAACCAGGAGAAGTTGTGGACTGTTCGAGTGGACGGGTCGTCCCGCAAGGATGTAGGGGGAGTTGGTCTCATTTTCAGCTCCCCCCAGGCCGATTGCCTCCGACACGCAATCCGGCTGGAATACCAGGTCACGAACAACGAGGCAGAATACGAAGCTCTCATTCGGGCCCTCCAAATTGCCCAGCTGTACGGTGCCGAGCAAATATCGGTAAGCACCGATTCCCAGTTAGTCGCTCAACAGGTAAACGGCAATTATGAGGTAAAGAATGACCGTCTGGCTCAATACAAGATGATGGCGCAACAACTGCTCTCAAGCTTCAGCGTCTCGGAGGTCAGGAGAATACCCCGCGCGGATAATGGAGAGGCAGATCACCTCGCCCAGCTGGCTTCAAGCTGTTCGGAACCCCCACAGGACGGGGTCCATTTCGACATAGTCTCTGGTCGAGTCATCGATAAACCCCGAGAGGCGCTCCCTGTATCCTCGCCGGAGGGTTTCGAATGGGCACTCCCCATAATTGACTTTCTCCGATCAGGTAAACTACCCGAGGAAAAGGCAACGGCGCGAAAGCTTCAGTGCAAAGCAGCCAGGTACCTGCTGATAGGCGACGTCCTGTATCGGAAGGGAATCACGATCCCCTACTTACGCTGCTTAGACAAGAACGAGGCCCAGTACGTCCTGCAGGAAGTGCATGAGGGGGTATGTGGGGATCACTCAGGGTACCGACCCTTAGCCGGCAAAATAGCAAGAGCCGGGTATTACTGGCCAACCATGGCACATGACGCGAGAGCCTTCGTGGCCAAGTGCGACAAATGCCAACGTTTCGCAAATGTTTCCCACCAGCCACCCGAGAAGCTTACAGTCCTGACATCCCCATGGCCCTTTGCGCAGTGGGGGTTAGATATCGTGGGCCCCCTGCCGATGGCGAAAGGGCAGGTGAAATTCTTGGTGGTCGGGATCGATTACTTCACCAAATGGGTAGAAGCGCAGGCCCTGGCCAAAATCACGGAGCCAAACGTCAGACAATTTGTGTGGAAGATGATTATCTGCCGGTTCGGGATACCAAAAGTTATAGTAACAGACAACGGCAAGCAATTCGATAACCGAAGTTTCAAGAACTTTTGCGCAGAATACGGCATCGAGCTACACTTTGCATCACCCGCCCACCCGCAATCCAATGGGCAAGTGGAGGTCACCAACCGGACTTTGCTGAAAATAATCAAGACCAGGTTGGAGAAAGCTAAAGGTCTATGGGCAGAAGAGCTACCAAGCGTCCTTTGGGCATACCGTACGACAGCCAGAACACCAACAGGAGCTTCACCATATCTCCTGACCTATGGCCACGAGGCCGTTCTCCCGGTAGAAATTGGCCTACCAAGCGCCAGGACCACTCACTACGACCCACAGGGCAATGACCAGGAACTCAGCCTCGATCTGGACCTAATTGACGAGGTAAGGGAACAAGCGGCTATGCGGGTGGCGGCGTACCAGACAAGCACTAGGAAGCTGTACAACTCTCGCGTTAAGGAACGCAGGTTTCAACCAGGGGACTTGGTCCTGCGCAAGATAATGCTGGCTACAAAAGACCCCAGTGAGGGAAAGCTGGGACCAACATGGGAAGGCCCATACGTCGTTAAAGCCATAGCAGGAAAGGGGGCTTACAGGCTGCAAGACCTGGAAGGAAGGGACCTCACCCATCCATGGAATGCAGAACATTTAAAGAGGTACTACCCCTAAAATGGAAGGATAATGTGTAGTTTGTACGATCTGAACTATGAATTTATTAATAAAATCGCATTTGATTATTCCAAAAATAATCTCCCCACTCCCGAAATATTCTACATGAGCTAATTTGCAGGGTCCTAGTAGACTGACCTACTGCGCCTACGGGCGGGGGACCGAGGAATGAACTCACCCCGGGCCACCAGCCCCAGTAGTCCAACGACTGACCTACTGCGCCTACGGGCGGGGGACCGAGGAATGAACTCACCCCGGGCCACCAGCCCCAGTAGTCCGACGACTGACCTACTGCGCCTACGGGAGGGGGACCGAGGAATGAACTCACCCCGGACCACCAGCCTCAGTAGCCCGACGACTGACCTAGTGCACCAGTAAAACATTCAACAATGTGTGCATACCACAAGGAAGACAGTAAAGAAGTGCAATAAAACCAAGCATGCCATAAATAAAAAAAAGGTATTTTTCCTACGACCTGGGGAATCAGCAGTTCCCAATACAGACCATTTAAGTGTTTGCAGCAAAAAGTACCAAACTAGCCAAAAACAAAATAGAGTTGTTTTCAAAAGAAGATTCACATGAGAGGCTCAGGGGGAGGAGAATGTGGCGAATCAAGCCCTCGGCTCCAGTAAGTGCGGCGGCAGTAAGGCTCGACAGCGGTAGGCCCGAAGTCCTCGTCATCGTCGGGGTTTAGGAGGGTACCCTTCCCTTTTTTCGCGACAGAAGCATGCCGCATCCGCCGAATAACACTGAAATCCAGGTGCGGCCATTGATTCTGAGCAATTCCCCTGCACGCCTCAAAGCCGTCATGCCATCTGTCACCGGCTTCCTTATGCAAACGGGCCTCCATAGCCTGACTACGGTTCTTCTCTTGCTGGAGCTCTTGCCGCAGCTCTTCAATCTCCCTGAAATGCCGCTGAATGTCCCTCCTCAACCGACCTTCAGCCGAATGCTTCCGCGAAAGCCTCCACGTCATTTCATAGCCAAGGGCCGCAGCCTGCGGTAGCAGGAGATATATATATAAAAAAAGAAGGGGAGAGAGGATATATAACGGTAGCACTCTCAAACGTACCCTACTGGAGTCTCACCAAAAGTGGCCAATGAGCGTCCCTCTGTGTAAGGCTTGATTGTCTGATTCTGTAAGCGCCCTCTCGATAAAGTCAGCACCGCGTTCCACCGAAGTAAAAAAAGGAGTCCTGGGGCGGAAACCATCGGTTCTCAGCCCCGCCAAAAGGGAGGGCGGCGGAACGACGTTAGCCGTTAAGGTATCCATGAGCCCCGGAGGCCCCATGTCCAAAGCAGCTCCCGCGGCACCCCGCAAGTTCGCCAATTCTTCCTCAGAGTTCCCCGTGATTGGATGACAGGCATTTTCTGTAGTAGCAACCCCTCGAGTTCGGGAAGCAATCCCACCAGTCGAAAAGCGGCTTCGAGACGTCGCACCATCACCCCTCCTCCCCCTACCCCGCCTCCGTTCAGAGGAAGAATGCCCGTTGCTCTTTGCCATTTGACCACTTGCCAAATTCCAAATACCGCAGAAATAAAGGAGGAACAGAAAATAGAAAAGAATCCAAAGGGGAAACTCCTATTTAAAACTACTTCATTACGCTACGACGAAAACGTCGCAGCGAATGACAAACGAGGCGTCGGATGACGGCGGACGTGTTTCGGGAAAGACGTCCCATCATTTCTTCACATTAATGCTACGATGCCGCCCACACTGATCCCAAGGGATAGTCCGGTAAGCACCGCCATGACATGTACGGCGCACGAGGAAAACAGGCAGGGATATAAGCAAGCAGAGCTCAATATTCCTGAGCGCTTCTCCACCTCTGGTCGAGAAACCCTAGGAATAGGGGACTACTGATGGGTAGGAGTTTTTTTTTTTAAAAAAAAAAGAAGAAGAAGAAGAAGAAGAAAAGAAGCTTTCAGCACCAAGGGCCCCTCGGAACCAGACCAGTTATTCTCGATTGTACCCAGTCTGCGCCCAGGCACTATCTAGAATAGGGGACTACTGATAGGTGTGGATCAAATGCTCCAGACCACCAACCGCCAACCCGGCCCAAGCCTGGTCCAAGCAATGAGCAAACGGGTACCACGACAGGTCTGTACCATAGGCTGCTCCAGGCGCCTGGTTGTAGAGATCCGACCTCGACCGATGATCGCTCAGGAGCAGCGGGCCCCCGGGGAGCAGTCGCCGGCCTGCTTCGCTCGACAAGTTAACTGCTCGCGCCCTCCGCAAGCTCTATGAGCGGAACCCACGGCTTATATGGAAAAAACGGTTTCCCCGGGAATCCCGGAGGAAGGATGGCACAGAATCTTTACTCAGTTACACGAAATCCCGGATCTTCCCTAATCTGTGAGGGAAAAAGGAGCACGCGCCTAAAGGCCACGCTCCGCCTGGCCCGACGATCTACATATATACTCAACATTATCTCAGAAAGAGGTACGCCCTAACTCAACCCTATTAGCTATCCTTCATTCCTTTCTTTTACATTATTCACCTACATCGTCCACGGACTGACTTGATCGTCGGAGAGGGTGCACTGGAAACCCCTTCCGGCCCCCTTTCTAACGTGATTTACCCTCTTTTGCGGACCCGTGACCTTTGGAGCGGACCCGTGCAGATTCTGACGCTAACATTTGGCGCCGTCTGTGGGAACGATTTGTTGTTTATTGTTAGCTATGGATCGCTGAACAATCGACCCAAGGTCCACGGAAGGAAAAGGGAGTTCAGGACAACCGTCAGAAAGGAGTCCGGTCACCTGGAGCGGTGACAATGAAGTCTTCAAGGGGAAAACCCCCGAAAAAATAGATAAGCGCCGCACGCCCGAGCCGGACTCCGAAGGAGTCGATGTCACGTTCACAGAATAAGACGGCCGGCTTGTCAACAGCCCCCGGACGAACCTCTTGTTATCAGTCTCCGGGTAGGGGATTGCGTTGTCAAAAGGGTATTCGTCGACAGCGGCAGTGCCGTGAATGTCCTCTCTGCTGCCACCTTTGAACGGATGGGGTACGGCAGGGCGAAGACAAAACTCCCAATGACCCCGATAGCTGGAGGGCCGAGGAGGAGGACGAACCTGCCTGATTCAGTACAGCTCTTAACGACGATCGGTAACGAGGAAGAGAAGTCATCAGCAATGATAACGTATGTGGTCCGGGATATCTCACCAATGTACAACATCATACTGGGTCGTACAGCCCTACATCGCTTTCAGGACGTCCCCTCAACCTATCACCTCGTGGTCAAGTTTCCCACACCCAAAGGAGTAGGGCGGGCAAGGGGAACCACACGATCAGATCGGGAATGCTGCGCAAGCTTACCGGGAAACCCCGAGGCCCGAGAAGTTCTGAGCAGAGAAGAATTGAAGCCCCAACGCACCGATGAGCAAGAACGCCCGCTACCCGCCGACGAGCTGCTGGAGGTATCGATTGATGACGGAGATGAAGCCAAAAAGGTGAAAATTGGATCCCGACTAGAGCGAAACCTCAAAAATGCCATAATCGACTTCCTGAAGGAAAGCCAGCGCAGCTTCGCCTGGAGCAGCGCCGATATGCCAGGGATATCCCCCAGCGTCATGGTCCACCGCCTGAACGTGGACCATCGGATGAGGCCAGTCAAACAGAAACATCGAGCATTCGCGCAGGAACGGCAGGAGGCCATCCTGGAGGAAGTCAGCAAACTCCGAGCGGCTGGTTTTGTAAGAGAACTAAAATATCCCGAATGGTTGGCCAACCCGGTGATGGTCAAGAAACCTAATGGCAAATGGAGGATGTGTATTGATTTCACCGACTTAAACAAAGCTTGCCCCAAGGACAGTTATCCACTTCCGAAGATAGACTTGTTGGTAGACTCCACTTCGGGTCATGAGCTCCTCAGCTTCATGGACGCCTTCTCAGGATACAATCAGATCCTAATGCACGTTCCCGACCAAGACAAAACGTCGTTCATAACCCCCAGGGGGCTGTACTGCTACCGGGTAATGCCATTCGGATTAAAAAATGCCGGGGCCACATATCAGCGAATGGCTAACACCATGTTCGAGAAACAGATCGGCCAAAACATGGAGGTGTATGTTGATGATATACTGGTGAAAAGTAGGACTGCTGATCGGCACATGGCCGACCTAGCAGAGGTCTTCCAGGTATTGGATCAGTACCAGATGAAGCTCAACCCAGATAAATGCGCGTTCGGGGTATCGGCCGGGAAGTTCCTGGGTTTTCTCGTCATCCAGAGGGGAATAGAAGCTAATCCAGATAAGATCCAGGCCATCATCGATATGAAACCCCCGACGAAGACCAAGGACGTCCAGAGACTCACTGGGAGGGTAGCGGCTCTTAATCGCTTCGTGTCCCGGGCAACTGACAAGTGCTTGCCCTTCTTCAGAGTGTTGATAAAGGCCTTCGAATGGACAGAGGAATGCGAGCAAGCCTTTTCTGAGCTCAAGACCTACCTGGCGAGCCCTCCGCTATTGTCCTGCCCGGTTGGCGGGGAGGAACTCTATCTTTACCTAGCAGTGTCAGACGCCGCTGTAAGCGCGGCGCTGGTTAGAGAATGCGGGCGACAGCAGAGACCGGTCTACTATATAAGCAAAACTCTACTCCCCGCGGAGACCAGGTATCCAAAGCTGGAGAAGCTTGCCCTCGCGCTTGTAGTAGCCTCCCGAAGGCTGCGTCCCTACTTCCAGTCTCACCGCATAGTCGTGTTCACTGACCAACCATTGAGGAAGGTCCTCCAGAAGCCCGAGCTGTCAGGAAGATTGGTGCAGTGGTCGATCGAGCTCAGTCAGCATGATATCGAATTTCGACCGCGACAGGCAATAAAGGGTCAGGCAGTGGCCGATTTTCTCGTTGAACTAGCAACAACCGCCACGAACTACCAACAAACCGGTCAGATCGTTGCATTGCGCACGATAAAACTTCAACTAGCAACAACCCGGGAACACCAGAATTCGACCAAGAGAAGCTGTGGACCGCTCGAGTGGACGG
>JAULLF010221074.1:0-11956 GCA_035668175.1 Sarracenia flava
CAGGAAGACTGATCCAATGGTCAATCGAGCTCAGCCAGTTCGACATCGAGTTCAGGCCTCGATCCGCCATCAAAGGCCAAGTGGTGGCCGATTTCCTAGCAGAGATGGCATCACCCGATACCCCGAACAAGGCGGTAGATCGCGCGCCGGGTGGTAGCGGTCCCCGCGGTTCGGCAGAGCCGGGAGTCGATCCCCCGGAACCCCAGGACGGGCAAACCACCCCGGATAAAGCTAAACTATGGCTAGTTCAGATCGACGGCTCGTCAAGAAAGAAGCTGGGAGGGGCAGGTATCATCCTCACCTCACCCCAGGGGGACTCGCTGAAGCACGCTGTCCGCCTGGACTTCCCGGTAACCAACAACGAGGCAGAATACGAAGCCCTCGTCCGAGCTTTGTAGTTGGTCCACTCCTACGGCGCGACTCAAGTCGCGATCAACACCGATTCACAGCTAGTCGCCCAACAAGTTAAGGGACAGTGCGAAGTCAAGAACAAAACCCTGCAAGCGTACCGGTCCCTGACAGCCAAGATGCTCTCGAGCTTTGAAGTTGCGGAGATCACTCGGATTCCCCGAGCGGAAAACTTCGACGCCGACCAGCTAGCGCAACACGCCTCCAGCGGTTTGGACTTCCATCCGGAAGGAGTCCTCTTCCATATCGCGACCCAAAAGATGATCGAACAGTCCATAGAGACCCTCCCGATCAGCGCCCCCGCAGGTTCCGCGTGGGCCCAGCCTATTATCGACTTCCTCAAGACCGGGAAGCGCCCAGAAGACGAGGTCGAGGCCCGAAAGCTCCAGCGTTGCGCCGCCCGGTACATGCTGATCGGCGACATCTTATACCGAAAGGGTATGTCGGCTCCTTATCTCCGGTGTATAAACGAACAAGAGGCACAGTACGTCTTGAGCGAGATTCATGAAGGAATTTGCGGGAACCACTCGGGGCATCGAGCATTAGTCGGGAAGGTAGCGAGGGCTGGGTATTACTGGCCCACCATGGCCCAGGACGCCAAAACCTTCGTGACCAAATGTGACAAGTGCCAACGCTTCGCCAACATCCCACGCCAACCGCCGACAGAACTGACGCCCCTCACGTCCCCCTGGCCCTTCGCACAATGGGGACTGGACATAGTGGGTCCCCTTCCCATGGCCACGGGCCAGGTCAAATTCCTATTAGTAGGAATCGATTATTTCACCAAGTGGGTGGAGGCCCTACCCTTAGCCAAGATTACCGAGCAGAATGCCACCCAGTTCCTGCGGAAGATGATAATCTGCAGATTCGGCATCCCAAGGGTTATCGTGACGGATAATGGCAAGCAATTTGACAACAAGAGGTTCAAGGAATTCTGCGCCGACTTGGGTATCGAGCTCCATTTCGCCTCCGTTGCTCATCCGCAGTCCAACGGGCAGGTAGAAGTAACCAACCGAAGCCTTTTGAAGATCATCAAAACCAAGCTCGAGCAAGCCAAGGGATTGTGGGCAGAGGAACTTCCCAACGTATTATGGGCCTATCGAACAACAGCTAGAACCCCCACGGGGGCTACCCCTACCTACTGACCTATGGCCATGAAGCAGTCCTACCCGTAGAGATGGGGTTGCCCAGTGCCCGGGTAGCTATGTACGACCCTCTACGAAATGAAGAAGGGCTGCGTTTAGACTTGGATTTGGTCGAAGAAGAACGAGAGTTGGCCGCGATGAGAACCGCCGTTTATCAAAGCCGGATGAGAAGGAGCTACAATTCACGAGTCAAGGCACGGTCATTTCAGGTGGGAGACCTGGTACTGCGCAAAGTCATGACGGCTACCAAAAATCCCTCGGAAGGGAAACTGGGGCCTACGTGGGAGGGACCATACGTAGTCACCGCTCTGGCCGGAAAGGGAGCTTACCGCATCCGGGACATGGAAGGCCGAGATTTAGAACATCCATGGAACGCACAGCACCTCCGAAGGTATTACCCCTAGAGAAAGAGGTACGAGCTAAAATGTACTCGCTCTTATTTTATCTTGTACACCTTACGGTGATGAATAAAGAAATCGACTATTTTTATCCTACATTACCTGCATTAAATTCAGCAACTGTATAGCGGAACTAACTTGGAACAGGTCAAGCAAGAACGACAATCAACCTATTGTGCCAACCACGGCAGGGCAAGAGATAGGATCTCCAATAGCCCGGACTACGGTCCCAATAGCTCAGAAACAACGACCAGCCTATTGTGCCAACCACGACAGGGCAAGAGATAGGATCTCCAATAGCCCGGACTACGGTCCCAATAGCATGAGAAAAGCGACCAACCTATTGTGCCACCCACGGCAGGGCAAGAGATAAAATCTCCAATAGCCCGGACCACGGTCCCAATAGAGCAACGACTGGCCTATTATGCCAATAACGGCAGGGCAAGAGATAAAATCTCCAATAGCCCGGACCACGGTCCCAATAGAGCAACGACCGGCCTATTGTGCCAACAACGGCAGGGCAAGAGACAAAGTCTCGAATAGCCCGGACCACGGTCCCAATGGCACGGGAACAACAATCAACTTGAAGGGCAGCAACTACGCAACGATAACAGGCGTATAATCATGCTATGGCATTCGACAAAAAAAAAAAAAAACGGGGACATCATACACCAACAAATGCGATAAAGAGAAACAATACCATCTAAATATTCAGAAAGAAAGTAGTATCTTCGAACATCGGAATTCAAAACACAGGAGGACAGTTCACTCCCAACCAAAGAGCACCCAAAAACATCATTTTATACAGAGAATATAAAAGTACGGCAGATAAAATTCACGAGAGGGTCTCCCGGGGAGGGGGAGGAGGCGGAAAGCCAAGCCCCTTGCTCCAATAAGCCCAGCGACAGAAGGGCTCGACGTCCGCCGGATCGCTCTCCTCGTCATCATCAAGATCGATAAGAGCATTTTCCCCCTTCTCTGCGGCAGAAGCCCCTCCCAATCGGCGAACAGCGCTGTGATCCACACGAGGGCACAGGCCCTGAGCAATGTCCTTGCAAGCCTCAAAGCCTTTGCGCCACCTATCGGATGCCTCCTTGTGCAAACGGACCTCCAGGGTCCGTGCTCGACGTTTCTCCTTCCGCAGCTTTTTTCGCAGATCATCCAGTTCCTCAAAGGCCCGTCCAAGACTACTCCTTAGCCGGCGCTCCATTCTACGTTGCTATGCCAACCTCCGAGTCATCTCGTACCCGAAGGCAATGGCCTGACAAACACCCGGTGAAGACGACATTACAAACCAAAAGCAAATCAGGAAACACGCGGATAGATCGCGGATTACCCGGAAAAATGAAAAAGTGGCCTACTTACCCTACTGGAGTCCCGCCAGAAGTGGCCAGTCAGCATCCCCGAAGAGAACCCGCGGAGGCGCTCCCTGTCCGACTCAGCAAGAGCCCCCTATTAAAGCGGGCCCCGCGCCTGGCCATAGCAAAGAAATGAGTACCGGGGCGAAAGCCCCTAGTCCTCAGATTTGCCAGCAGAGAGGGAGGAGACGCACGATCAGACCTCTGTGGCACTGCAGCGTCCGAAAGATCCCCAGCCTCAGCATTTCCCGGAACACAGATCGCCGACCGCGCAGAATTCACAGCGGGAAGATTGGGAACCCCAGCGGCCGTTCGGCCTCCTCCCCTTCTCCCCCCGTGGGGCCGTCCCCTCCCAGATGACGAACTCGACGGACCCCTGGCCATGGCAGCAGGCAGAGAAAGCAAAAACACGACAAGCAAAAAGAACGTGGAGAATAGGGAATCACATACAAATTACCCAGAATATTCGTTTATTCAATCAGAAACGACGCGACGAATAAATAGGCGAAACGTTTTTCAACGACAAGCGCCTCGAAAAGACGCGACGCCCTTTAAACATTCATGGCAGCAAACACAACGGAAGTTGAATCGCCGCCAGCTAGCGTCATTGGGCGTAGTGCAATCTGGTCCACCTCAACCGACGAAAATAAATAAGTAGAAGCAAAAACGTTTAGCAACAACCGGAAAACAGACAAGTTTTTAACCAGCTAAGCACAAAAAAGCCATCATCCTTACGTCTTCATAGCCTGGGGAATTAAACGCTCCCAACACAGGCATCAAAAAGTATGGAATACCAAAATTAAGCAGAAGCTGATGACAGCTTGAAAAATCTCAAAAATACATGAAAGAAAACAGGATTAAGGAGAGGGGGAGGAGGAGCGCCGCCCGGGATGTCGGCTCGCCCAATATCGGACACGATGATGGGGAGAGTAATCAGACGGGGGAAAATCTTCGTCAGGTATGTCATCACCCCGGCTGGGACCAGCAGCTATATTCCCTCCTCCGTCACGTCGTTCGGCTGACGGCTCGGCCAACGGAGCTCTAGTCTCCAACTCCGCCCGTGCGACCTCCAGGTCCTTTCGCAAGCGCTCCACCTCTTCGTCCCGCCGACGCAGCTCGCCCTACAGATGTCGTATCACGCCCTCAAACTGCTCCATCCGACGAGCAATTTGATACCCTGCAACAGTAGCCTATAAAAACAGCCCAAGCTCGAAATAAGCAACCTAAGGGCTACGAACGGCAACCGAAAGTCTAAAGACAAGCGTACCTGGGCTGACGCTTGGAAAAAGCGGGACCGAAGCTCGGGGAGAGGGAACCCGATCACCGCCAGTTCATCCGCCGCTGAGAGCCCCCGACGGATGAAATCAACGCCATCACCGTCATCATCAAAGACGGAGTACCCAAGAGGCTCCTCCGCTGCCATCGGTACCTCCATCGGTGCGGGCGACACGCGAATCACTCCCCCACGCCCCCGTTACCATGCGTCGCGACCCCTTGGGGACATAGCAGATGCTCGACGTCTCCTCATCGCATACGACACAAGCACAGAATAGTAGAAAAGAGCAGATACTTTCTCAAAAAGTCCCAGATATCGGCCCCTTTCTTCTCAAAAAGATAGAAATAATAGCAGATAAGGGCCTCAGATGGCGGTGGACACCTATAGTTTCATCATTGCGAGGGAACGATGCGACATTCTGAATGCCTCCTAACCCCCCACTACCAAGGCGACACGTGTCAGCACCCCGTACGTGGCCCACATATACCCCAAGATCTCAGAACCACATACGCCACATGAGAACGCGAGCCATAACTCGGTAAACTCGGCAGCAACGACTATACCAACCAAAATACCCTCCATAGCCTACCACCTCCGGTCGGGCGCCATAAAGAATAGGGGACTACTGATACAGGCGAGCAAGACTATAAAGGGACACCACTGATATTCCTGACAGCCTCGACCCTTCGACTCGAGACTATCAGGAATAGGGGACTACCGATATGGACGTAAGATAACCATGGACCAAGCCCAAGGACGAGTCCACCGGGCAGCCAGATTTGAGCCCAACCGAGCAAAATCCGGCCCAGCAGAGAGAAGACAAGCACGGCAGAGCGGGGCCCGACCTACCAGAGGAAAGCCCCGCTTAATTCATGTTTCCGCCGGGCCGACCAAACACCCAGCCTCGGGAACCGACCTTTGGGGGACCACGACGCAAACGCCAGGACCTTCATGGGTCGTCACAACAGAAAGCGCCTCTCTGACAAGAGAGGCGGGGCCGACACAAGCCCCCCGCAAGGCAGTTGGAAAACCGGGAAATCACGTGACCTCAAAAAGGCGCGAAAGAGACTTCACTGGTAACCTATATAAGCTCCAGGTAACCCTAAAGCAAAGGTACGCAATCATATTTCACCCTAATTGTCGCATTTCAATTTTCCTTCTCCTACCCCATATATCTGACTTGACCGTCGGAGAGGGCACGCTGGAGACCCCCTCCGGCCCATTTTCTAACGGTTTGCTCGTGTCAACAGGTCCAGAGGAGCACGGAGCAGGCCATGCCGGATTTTGCCGCTATCACATATATTCTAATCAAGTTAAGGATGCATAAAAGCTAACCAATTTTTGGTAAACTATACATCCAAATCATCAAAACCTTATACATACATTATAACATCTATATTTTCACCTTTCTTAAAAATATACAACAAATACTTAAACAATATTCAAAATAAAGCATATATTCTGCCTCGACTCTGTAGTGGAAGTAAGAAAGCACCATCCGAGAGCTCATGGAAAGAAGAAACCGTAAGAAAATTGAATCACTAATGTCACACAAACCTTTGACCCAAAAATGATTGACAACGGCGGATCAGCGGCACCCGACGGCAACCGACGGTGGCCCGACGGCAACCGACGGTGGCAAGGGTCGCGCCACTCTCCTCCTCTTCCTTCTTGTCCTCCTTCCCTCTCCTTCTTTCCTTTTCTTTTCCATATTTTTCCTTTCTTTTCCTTCTTCCCTTTTTCCATTTCTTTTTCCCTTCTTTTCTTTCCATATTTTGCTACTGATTTGCTTCCAGCGAAAGCATCCCAGCACCCTTCCAGCTGGGCGCTGTTGCGTGCAGCAGTTTGCTGCCTAGAAGGCGGCGTTTGGCTTGGGCGTTTTCCATATTTTTTTTTTTGCTTTGTAAGATTTTTTTTTTGAGAAGATATTTTATAAATATCTTATATATATATATATATATATATATCTAAAACATCTGGACAACAGAGGAGAATTGATTTTCTTGTTTTCCTACCGTTGCGCTACGTATTCACCAAATTGATTTTTGATTTCGGTGTTCGTATGATGTTAGGATGGCTGGAGGGGATGATTTCTTGATTCCGCTATGACTATGAGGTATGATATATGCTAACCTTGAATTATTGATTGAGTAAGTGTTGTATACCTTTATAAAAAGTAGGAATTTTGACGTTATACGGTATGTTTATGGTTTTGGCGACCCAGAATGTATGGTTTTCCAAAATTAGTTAGTTTTTATGCATCTCTAGCATGTTTGCAATGTATGTATCTTTTCGATTTCAAAAAATGTTGGAAGTAGCGAAAAACGTGTACAAAAAATTAGGGCTAATTTGGGGAAAAAGTTACTTTTTGGGGAAAAGTGATTTTTCGGTACAATTCTATGAAATTAATTTTCTTTTTAGAAAATTGACATGAAAAGGGACTTATGTTTCAAATTTGGGAATTTGAACGCGTTTCGCGAAAGCTGTGGTTTAATCGGATTTAACAAAAAACCTATGTTTTTGTTAATCATGTTGGGAAACGTTAGCTTTTATGCTTATATACCATGTAGAATTTACATATTAATAACTTGATAGTTGTTGAATAGATGAAATAATTATGTTTTAGAGACTTTGGGGAAAATGTGGATTTTGACGGAAAAATTTAAATTTCTTGTAAAAATTCAGAATTTAATGATATTCCATGTATATTGATGATTCTATCATGCAATTGAAGGTTATATGAACCTATGTGTACAATTTGAAAATTCTTGTGATAGTTTACAAAATCTCCTTTAATGGATGTGAAATGGAAAAAGATTGGCTAGGTGTTGAACTAGTCAAAATGTTTTGTTTTGAAAACATTTTTTCAGGTTCTCCTACTCTCGGACTGGGTCGTAAAAGCTAACAATTCAAGTTTTCCTACCCTCGGACTAGACTGTAAAAGATGACAACTCAGGTCCTCCAATACCCTCGAACTAGGTTGTAAAAGCTGACAATTCGGGTACACGACCCTTGGACTGGGTCATGAAAATGTTGAATACTAAATACTCTTGAACCGGTTAGGCATGCATAGGAGTAGATGTGGATGATGTGGGTTGATGGTGGATTGGAGATGTGGGTTGGTATTGGTGTGGGTTGATGATTTGGGAACGAAAACTTGGTTTTTGATGGAAAACTTAGGTTTTGATTAATGGCTAAGGCATGGCTTTAACTCGGAAATGAACGTATAGAAATGTAAAATTTTAAATTCAATGGTTTTACTTAAAACCCGATTGGTCTATAAGACATGGTTTCAAGAAAAACGGTTATGTGTACCTTCTTTAGAGGACAATGGTTTTACTTTAAATGTTTAATACTTTTAACTATTGTATAACAATTCTCACATACTGTTCATGCATTCTTTGTTTATCATATATGCTGTGAGTCTTGGGCTAATGTTATTTTAAAACAACATTTTAGGTTATAGCAGCTGAGTATTGGAGGATGTTTTATGACTCTGTAGCTTGTCCCATTCACGGACGGACTGGGATATATATATATGATCGTATGTTGTAGTTCGTAGATTTACATTTCAGATTAATGTATTTATAGAACTACTGTAGTTCTTTATGATGTAATGTAAGGCCTTAAGGCCATTTACACTTATAGCATGTCTGGTGAGGATTACGGGTTGGTTGTTGCCTTATCATGGTTGTATGATTTGGGCCATATTCGGGGTTTGGGTCGGTCACCCTTTGTTGTATGTTTATTCTGCAGCATAGTTAGCTTTCTTTTATAAGCTTGCTCATGTTTTCTGGTTTCCCTTTCGCTTATAATATTAATCTTGTATAGGTGTTTATTATGTACAAAGTGTGGCTCATGAGTGTCTAAAACAAGTCCACCCTTGCAAAATTTTCTAAAAATAATGGTGATAAGGTTTGTTTTAGGTGGGTTTTACATTAATAGGTGAGCAATTTGTACCACTTAAACCCTTCAACATATGATTAATGATAAGCCGGTAATTAGTGGGAAAATGATTAATTAATTAATAGGGGTTGATCTGTTACACTCTCTCTCTCTCTCTCTCTCTCTCTCTCTCTCTCTCTCTCTCTAAACATTCTGGAGAAGGCTTTGGACGAGGCTAGAGCTTGGATTTTGGCATTTGGATGCTTAGTTAAGCCTTGTTTGGTAAGATTTCTTGGTTTAAGTTTATAGATCCTTAGTTTATATGCGTTATTCTACGTATTCACCAAACCAATTTTTTATTTCAGTGTTCATTTGATATTAGGAAGGGTTGTGGGCTTGTTTTCTTGCTTCCACTACGGTTACGAGGTAGGATATATGCTAACTTTGAACTATTGAACAAGTATGAGTTGTATACTTTCATAAAAAGTAAAGATTTCGACGTTTTTATGGTATTTATGCATTCTTGAGTTCCCAAAACTTATTATTTTTAAAAAGTAATTAGTTTTTATGCTTCCCTATTGTGTATGGAGCGTACCTATCTTTCTGGATTCAGATTTGGAGGTGTATTGCATAAAACATGTACAATACGAGATTTGACGAAAACCTCAGTTGACGGGTGTCGATATTATGATTTCTAAAAAATTGTTAGTTTTCCTAGATCTATGTGGAGATTGTAACATGTCTATATTTTCGATTTCAAAAATGATTCGTCGAACCGAAAAACGTGTACAAACTGCTTAGGTTTCAATTTGAGCAAATTTGGGGTTTTAGAGAAAATAGGTTTTCGAGTGTCTTTTTCCAAAATTGGTTCGTATTTGTGAAATTGGTGAGGAAAGGAACCTTTGGTTCAAAATTGGGGCTTTTTAGGAATTTAAACGATTTTCGGGAATAGGGTTACGTTGGCCGGATTTGACGTTGAATTGATATTTTCCCAACAAAACCAATGAATCGACGTTAATTCGGGATTTTTATAGAACCTATGCTTTGAACAAACCTCTTGGCCAGATGTGACGTTGAATTGGAATCTTTGACACTGCATAGGAATCTTATTAACAAAACTTATGATTCGTCGTTGATTCAGAGTTTTTCAATCAAGCCTTATTTTTTATTTTGATTATAACAACACATTGATTTGTTGTTGCTAATATTTTCTTGTGCTTGAGTGAGTCATTTTAGGATTAAATCAAATATATTTAAGCATATGCACAGCCAAAAAGCTAAGAAAAGTTTGAAAGATTGAAGGATAACAAAAGAAGGACAAGAACAGAAACAGTCGCCTGTGTCTCAAAATCAGTCAACTAAGAAGGCATTACAGTCAACTGAGTGGACCCCATAGTCAACTGAGTGAACAAGTTTCAGAAAAGAAAAAGTGTCGAACCCAAGTTCAAGAAAGTTCGACACCAAACTCCCGAGCCTTTTCTCTCTCCTCATGGCCAAGAAAAGTGTCGAACCTTTGAAGAAAAGTGTCGAACCTTTTAAGAAAATTTCAAAACTTCAAGCAAAAGTTTAAACCCTCATCTCTTCAAAACAGCTGACTGTGAAGGAACACAGTCGACTGTATCCTATTATCAGTCGACTGAGTGAGTGGATCTCTTGATGGAAAGTTCCACCCTTTGAAGCAAAGTTCGTCCCTTTTACAAAAGTGTCGAACCCTAGGTCAAAAAGTTCGACACTTTCATGTGGATTTTAAGAAATTGAAAGGTGCAATAGATCTATTTTGACTTACAACAACTAGTTTTTGGCTTCAACGGTCCTACATCCTTGAGAGGCTATTTAAGGAATATTGATACCTCATTATGAAGATTGGTGAATACACAAGAAGAAGATCATAACTCTCAATCACTCTCCATCATTATTATTCCCATGTTTTAGTGCTCAAAACCTAACTCATAATTTGAGCTTTTGTATTTCTGGTTGTTATACCAGATTTCATTGATTGTACTCCTCTCCTTCATTGTATATTAATTATAAATCATTTTTGAGAGAGAGAGAGAGAGAGAGAGAGAAAATATTGTAGAAAGCTTTTCATTGTATTTATCACCTCACAAATGAGAAAAAAGCTACTACTACTTTGCTTGAGCCGAGTTACTCCTACTTCAACTATTATAGGTTTCGATTGGCCTTCAACAATAATTGGTTTTGCCTCACTAGTAAGAAGGTCTTTGTAAAGGTTATGCTTTGCCTGTAAGGATTCCGATAGTGAAATTCCCAAAGATGTTTGGGGAGTGGACGTAGGTCAGGATTTGGCCGAACCGCTATACATCTTGTCTTGTGGTTTGATTGTCTATTTCTTTTCTCTTTACTTTCCTGCACTTTAGATTATTTATTTTCGCTAAATTTTTCTTTGATCTCTAAGTGCTAGAAGTAGTTTGAAAAAGAGACCATAATGTTTTTAACTTGCTAAACAACCTATTCACCCCCTCCCCCCTCTAGGTTGTCTACCCGGACCAATACATCACTTTTTTCTTCTAGATGAGGTCTCCCATTGTGGGATCGAATTCCCCACCCTAAATTGATATGGTGATCTCCACTTCCTCTCTACCCAAAGATTAGGTACATATTTTGCCTTCCAAATCCTTGTGGTTGAAAGGGGAAGGCCTCTTCACTTGGATAATCGGGTTGGCATAAACCGCTATAATGTGGGGGTATGTGCTCATTTTGTTCTTGTTCATGAGGGTTTTCCTGTACAAATTGAGTTGCTCGCACTTGTGTGTCAAATTACTGGTGCAAGGATTGTGTTTGTTGGACGCTCTTGTACCATGCAGGTTAGGTCAGTCAACTGTTGGTAACCCTAGTTTCCACCATTTGAACAAGAAAGATTCCCATATATAGTGCCAAAGTGATGTTTTGTGTAGAAAGGATGAGATCAATGCTACATGTTTAGGACTAGACGACCAGCTTAACTTGTTTCCCTTCCGCTCGACTCATGATCGTTTCCAATCTGCTTTCGCGAATGGAGCCTAAAAAGAAATTACAAAGACTTGACATCGGTGGACACTTACTGACTACCCTCAGATGATTAAGTCAACCCCCTCCTCTTGGGTTTAACTATAGAGACGTGTATTCTACCAAAGAAGAGACTTACCTTGTATTTGGGGCCTTTAGTTCATTTATATTAGGCATGTAAATTTGGCTGAGGCTCGTGGCCAGCCCCGGGCCCGATCCTAGCGCGACATTGTAGAAACTTGGCCCGGTGACAGTCCAGTCCGAGGATAGTAGGATCGGGCTTAGGCCTTGGTTTTGAAGCTCGAGGTCCGGCCCGAGCCTAGGCCCGAGGCTCGTTCAAAAAAGTCCGAGCCCGACCCCAAAGCCTTTGAGCCCGAGATTTTTTATATATTTTAAATTTTCATATATATAAAATATTATATATATATATATATATGTAACACCAATAATAATATGTTTTTATTGAAAACTTATTAATTC
>JAULLF010222172.1:0-11953 GCA_035668175.1 Sarracenia flava
AACCAAACCGTCGCTAAAAACCTGGAGTGACGCTTTGAAAAATCAGAAAACAACTTTTTGTAGTTTTCTGTTTTTCCAAAATTTTTGACTCCATTTCTCAGAATTCTCGAAAAATTTGGATTAAAAATTTCCGAAAACTGCCGCCAAACGAGTTTTCTGAAAATTCCGAAAATTTCGAATTAAAATTTTCGAAAAAAAATGCACAGAATAGCAATCCAAACGGGCTCTAAATGACCAATTTTTTTTTTATATAAAAACGTTCACATTTGACAAAAATATCCTTTAAAAGAATTTTGAGTCTTTTTTACTGATCCTTTTCATTTTTAATAATTATTTTCTAACTCCACCTAAAACGGATATACTTTTATATTTGTTTTATCATATGATAAATCAGAAAAAATATAAGCCAAAAAAATAAAAATAAACAATCGTAAGAAGAATTTTTTTTCCCAAACAGTAATTAAGCTCCATGAGACATCGAACAAGATCAAGATTTTTTCATAACTTTATTATGAAAAAAATTGTTTCAATCTAATAATAAAAAATTATTTTAAAAATATTTTCATGTGCCAGCTGAACATTAAAAAATAAAATTGGAAATTTTATTTTTTTTATAAAAAATATTTTACATAGAAAATATTTTACTAAAAAAATATTTTACATTAAAACAAACGAAACCTTATTGAAGCTCTATATATGTTCAGGATATAAATAATAATATTGTTTTTAAAAAATAATTTAAATAAGTGTGCTTATAGTCTTTCACTTATATCTTTTATTTCATATTAACAAATACAAATTACACTGTTTACAGTTATAAATTTACAATTGTAACAATATATATTCTTCTTTAAATAATAATTAAATTTTTTAACTATATTAATAAAATTATTTATTTCAACTATACTAAAGCACAGGGACAGATGTATGTTGGGTCCAGTGGAGGCATCTGCCCCACTCACATATTAAAATTTTTTTAATATAAATATCAAAAAGTGCCTTAGGTCTGCCCCCACTGCCCAGGCTCCCCGCCCAGCTTCAACTTCACGCCCAGCCCAACCCAACCCGTTGGCCTAACCCAATCAACTTCCGTCCCCCGGTTGGACCCAACTTCACGCCCAGCCCTCACGTCTTCTTCTTCTTCAACCCTTCGAATAGGGTTTTATTGTTTTAGTCGCCTCTCATTCTCTCAATCATAGTCTCACCCTCACACGCACAACGCCGCCTCTCAACGACTCAGCCTATGCAACTCACCTGTGTCGTCGCCGTCGCTCAACGCGACTGCGTGACTCAATGTCGTCGCCGTCGCCCGTCGCTCAACGCGACTCAACGTCGTCGCCATCGTTCAACGCGACCCAACGCCGTCTCCGACGCCTCAACGCCGTCTCTGACTCTCTGGTAATTTTTTTTCTTTACTGATTCGGTGATGGTTTGATGCATTTCGGTGAAAAAGGTTTATTTTATTGTCGAGATTTAGGACTTTGTTACTGATTCGGTGATTAGTGATTCGAATTTCGGTGATTAGGATTTTATTGCTGAGATTTAGGATTTTATTACTGAGAATTTATTGTTGAAATTAGGATATTTAGGGCTTGAATTGGTTGAAATTGGTATATTTGTTGAAATTTTATTGCTGAAATTAGGATTTTAATTCTGAAATTAGGATTTTATTACTGAGATTTTATTGCTGAAATTAGGATTTTATTACTGAAATTAGAAATTTATTACTAAAATTAGGATTGTATTGCTGAAATTAGTATATTTAGGGCTTGAATTGGTTGAAATTATTATATTTGTTGATATTTTATTACTGAAATTAGAATTTTATTGTTGAAATTAGGATTTTATTGCTGAAATTAGGATTATATTGCTGAAATTAGTATATTTAGGGCTTGAATTGGTTGAAATTAGTATATTTGTTGATATTTTATTACTGAAATTAGGATTTTATTGTTGAAATTGGGATTTTATTGCTGAAATTAGGATATTTAGGGCTTGAATTGGTTGAAATTAGTATATTTGTTGAAGTAATTTTGGGGTGAGGTTATTGAAGTATATTTATGTCGTTTTATTTTTTATTTATTTTAGATTTAAAATTATGGAGAAATATTTTAAAAGACAGTCAAAGTTCGAACCGTCGTCTCCAAAATATGAAGAGTCGTCGTGGTCAGTTGTGTTAAAGTAATATCAGATTTGTCGACAAATCCTAATCAAATTGACGACAAATTTGACCTTGCAAAATTGACGACAAATTAGATAATTTGTCGACAATTTCTGGTACAACTGAATAACTGAATATCTGTTTCTTGTAACAAACCTACCCGTATCTAACTGTATCTGTTAGACTGTTAGACAAGACTCATGTACTGTATAAATACGTCCTGAACGTCTAAATTCAGTAATGAGAAAAGTGATTGGAATTTTTACTCATATACATTTTCTATCATTTTATAGTGTCCAAATAAAATAGAAATCGTATAATTTTATTTATTATAATATATTGTTAATAAATTAAGTTTATTAGATCTTTGATAAATAAGGCTAAAAGATTTCTTAACTTGGTAGTAATTCAACTTTAAAAACTTAATAAAATTTATTGCTCATTCTCTGTTATAATGGTTATTTATACATTGTCAAGCTTACAAAAATATAAACTTACATTAAATTCTCAATATAAACTTACATTAATTGCAATTTTTCGTTCTAATATTAATTATAATATTTATTTTGTCAAAAGATGTAAAACTAGTTTAACTTCAAATAAAATTTAAAAATAAAGATTTCCAAACGATATGTTCATATGAAGGAAAGGTTGTAGATTATATCTGCATTTGATTTTATTAATTAAGCTATTAAAAAAAACTTTCGTGCATTTATTTTCATGTCTGTTTGTAAATTTAGTAAATTCAAATAGCATAACTTTATATATGAATTTGTGATTTTTTGACACATTTAGATATTTTGTAAAGAAATTGTAAGAATAACATATTATATAAACATTTATATAATGTTTTTTTCTTGACTAGTAACTACTCATACACGCAACTCCAACACCTTGAATTTGGCAAGGTTTGACCTTCTAACCTTTCGTTCGGAAGGTTTGAATTCCTAATTACATGTCACATTATTATTAGAATTCTGGATGTTTGAATTAAAGAAGTTATTGCTCAAATGGTTGTGCCTATTGATGAATGGGTGCATGTCTAAATAACTTTCTTGATGAAAAGAAATTTGAAATGGAATGACTATTGAAAAAGGATTACCGTCTATCCATAAAATAAGCCTATGATTTTCATCAAAGTAATGGTTTCATATAAAATAAAATAGACTTGAAATCCTACCAATTACTCTCCATAACAATAGTGGTGGTTGCATAAATAAAGAGTTTGATTCAATCAAACACTTTCTAAATTTCTTGAGACTGACACATCATAGTAGAAGGTATGTATTTTGTCATACTTATTTTAATTCTTTGATTCTTCGATAAGTTTTTACCAATTGGTATGACATTTAATTCCACTATGCCATTTTGTTTAGTACATATAAGCCATGTTTGGAGTGTTAAATTAGATTGATATGGATTATATATCCCAAGATTAGAGTCCTCGGATATATAAACCTTCAGATTAAATGTCCTAGCTTTAGCCATGTGTTTTGTCCGTGAAAGAAAACAGAAGGAGTTCGGTATTTCTCATTAACTAATCAAGACTCATACATTGGTATCTTATATCTCAGTTACAATAGTGGAAAAAATTAAAATCAATACACTCTCCTAACTAACAGATATGGTTAGTTAGTTATGCATAAACACACAGGTAGAGCCACCTAAGCCTATGCATAGTTCGCTCTGTTTTATCTAAGCCACAATGCTCTGTTTCCGCATGCTCTGTTTTTGGTATATCGGCAATATTGAAATGGGCAGCTTCTACTACTTTATCATTCCCCTTCAAACTTATGGGAAGATCATAAACCATTAGTTTGTAACGAAGAGTATGAAACCGAGAAGAAGTAAGAGGTTTAGCAAGTAAATCAGCAAGATTCTCAGATGTGGGAATATGTTGTATAACCAGTTGTTTAGACATAACTCTCTCTCGGACAAAATGGTAATCGACCTTTATATGTCTACTATGCACATGAAACACCAGATTGGATGCAAGAGAGAGTGCAGAGAGGTTGTCACACCATAAAATTGGTGTTGAAGTTGTAATATGCAATTCTTTGAGAAGCATTTGCAACTAGCTAATCTCAGTTGAAGTCTGAGCCAATGCCATGTATTCCGTTTCAGAAGATAATCTTGCCACAGTGGGTTGTTTCTTAGCACACCACGAGACCAAATTTGATCCAAGGAAAGCACAATATCCTGTAGTAGATTTTTGATCAAGGACATCTCCAGCCCAGCCAGAATTAGAGAAAGTAGTGAGATTAAATTTTCCTCCTTGAAATTGTAGCCCTTGATGGAGAGTGTATTTAATATATCTCAATATACGTTTGATCGAAGCAAAATGAGCCATTGTTGGCTCATGCATATGTTGGCAGGCTGTGTTGATAGCAAGAGAAATATCAGTCTTGTTATAGTGAGATATTGTAAGCCTTCCACAATTGCTATATAATGCGTAGATGATGGATACGGAGTGGTATCATTGAGTCCAATGAAAGACTTGAGAGACATGGGTGTCTGGCATGGTTTACAATATGCCATACCAGATTTTTGAATAAAATCTGTTGCATACTTTGATTGAGATAGGAGATATCCAGTAGCTATAGGGATGATTGATATGCTAAGAAAATAAGCAACATTTCCAACTTCTCATATTGAAAAAGCCTTATGCATATGTGATATGAAGTTTAATATGAGATGAATTATTCCCTGTAATAATAATATAATCTACATAGACAAGAAACCTAAATTTGGTATCGTTTTCACATTAGGTTTCTACTAGTCTAGTCGGTTAAATTCACATCCATATGAGTAGCCATTTTTTACTCCAATTTCTTTCATCTGCTTGACATGTTTTTGATGCCTCTTTAACCAGGTTGCAGAACCATTGCGAGCAATGGTGATGGGGGCTCCCCTAGAAGATGCTCGACATCTTGCACAACGTTACAATAGGGAGCGACAAGAGGCCGAAGCTCAGGTATTTCATATATGACATTTTTACTACATTTGAGAGATTGCATTTTTTTTCTTCATACAGTTCCATATGGGAATGTTTTCTTCATTGCCTATTGGTTTGTTTCCTCCCTTTTATTTTATTCCTAAATATCATTTTCACCTTTACCAGAGAAGTGTCAATTGGTTCCACGGTTCTTAATTCATTTTTGTCATCTAGATCATTGGTGTTCGTTATATGTTGATTGCTTTACTGTGCAAAACAATATATTTATGGAAGCTTACTTCAACAACTACGTTACGTCTTACAAGCTTGTAATTTTATTCCTCCCGAACCTAGATAGGCTATTGAAGTATCCAAACGTCAGGCAAAAGTGAGAAAAGTAATGGGGAATCCTGACATTGCTTTGAAACTTGAAGCTGCAGAAGCAAAACTACAAGACCTGAAATCAAACATGTCAATATTGGGGAAAGAACCTACTGCAGCAATGTCTGCCGTTGAAGCTCAGCAATAGAGGTTGACACTCCAGCGGCTCATAGCCATGGTAGTGCAATCTGCCCTCTTGTTTTAACAAAATTTTATGCATGTATCTATCTCCTTATATATGGGATTTATTGGGGGTATTTGGCAAAGCTACTGCAAGTAGTTTTTAGCATCTTACCACTAATTTTAGATATAAGCTACAAGTTTTTCTGAACACCTACAACTTTTGCTATAACTTATAAGTACTTTTTCTTCTATTTCAGTTATAAGCTGCAATCTTTACCAAATACTTGTAACTTTTGTTACATGCTACAATTTATAAGCTACGCAATGCCAAACCCCGCCATTGATGTTTGGAAATTGACCTTGGTGGATTTTTCCCTCTTGTTTTTAAGGTCGAATCAGAACGCACTTATCATCAGACTTCATCAGATACTTGATCAGCTTGAAGGCGAGGTATGCAATTGTACCATGATGACCTTACAAACCACCCCCCACCACCCCCTGGCGCTGCACCATCTTTCCTTTTCTTCCTTTATCTCTATTCTACACATTTTATTAGGACTCAATGTTTTGTGTTTCATATTTTGATGGAAGTTCATTTTTTTTCTTACCCTATTTGGCAGATGATATCAGAGCGGCAAAGAATTGAAGCACCTCCTAGTCCAAGTACGGACAGCATGCCCCCTCCGCCATCATATGAGGAAGTTAATGGCGTTTTTGCTTCTCCAACACATAATGGATCAGCTGACAACATGAATTACTTTTTAGGAGAGGTAAGTAGAGATAACATAACTTATTAATTGCCTGGGAAAGTGCTGCAGTGTTTATGATTTTTTTTGAAATGTCTACCCATTGTTACATTTCATATCTTCTATCGTGTTGCAGGTTTTGTACCCATATCAAGCTGAATCTGACGTAGAGCTTAATTTGTCAGTTGGTGATTACGTTGTTGTCCGAAAGGTTTGCAGCTTGCTTGAATTGACATGTCTACAATTCTAACCCTATGGTTTATTTTTCTACATAACCTCCAGTGACATGTCTATAATTTTGGTTTAGGACATTTTGTTCAGCCTAACATCAAAGGGAGATACAATTTAGGAAAGCATGTCTCAACTAAGCCTATGTTTGGCCAAGTTTTTTTGGAAGCTTTTTGCTTAAAAGCCTTAAAAAAAGCCAAATGGTTTGGTCTACCACTATAATTAGTTGGTTTTTTTCACATCTTTTTACATCTACTTTTACAAAAAAAAGCTAGGCCAAACATCGGCTAAATTTCTCATAGCACAGACCACTCCAATTGAAAACGAAACATGAGGGCATAGTTGTTGATAATCCTCAATTTATTGATTGTTGTTGGTATATAGGGTACTTTTATATTGATGATATTGCTTTTTAAAAACTTGCACACGTATTTTCCAGCACCTATTTACGAATTCCTGCTATTTAATTTATGTTTTTTTTGCTTTTCTTAATTCATGTCTTCTGAATTTGATAATTTGACAAGGCGGTAAAATGATAGAATGTTTGGTGGCTTGTGTATATCCGGAAATATTATAGCCTCTTTAAGTTATTCTGGACATACGGTAGTCTCTCTCTATTTTTTTTAATCCTTTAAATGACATGTAAAACGTGTATGGATGTATCCTCATGAACGAGCAGGCTATAGGATTCTAAAGTCATAAGTTCATTCCCCCCCTTAGTGATTTACATCAGAAATGTTCTGCATGAACTGGATTTATGGAGCTGGGAGTCTGGGACCCCATTGGTCTGTTTATTTATGCTCAAGTTTTCGCCGAATTTTATCAAGATTCAAATAAAGGTCTAAGCTATCTTTTTTTTTAAATTTTATTTAAACTTCCGTCATTCGGTATTTTTGTGCCAGAACGTGCACGTGCGCGGGGGTGGGGGAGTGTTGAAGTCTAATTATTTAACTGAACTTTGTTCTACTGTTTAACTAGTCTTGTTTTATGGTTGGGTGCCCAAATTACTTTTTTTTATATGCCTGAGTATAAGTTATTGGATTGTCCCATATCGTCCATTGAGAGGCTCCTCTGCGTGGTTTATAAAGCTCATTTCTCATTTCCTTGACACCTAGGTTTCAAAGAATTGTGTGAACTGGACTTTTCAACTTGGTATCAGATGTGGATTGCTCTCCTCCCAGCATGCCGAGTATTCGGTTGGTGTGGTCCAGGGGGTGTTTTGAATTGTTCCACAATGCCTATTAAGAGGGCCCTACGTGTGGTTTACAAGACTCAGTTTTTTCTTTCCTTAACACCTGGGTTTTTAAGGAGTTGTGTGGGCGACTGGGCTTTTGAACCTAAGTGTCATTCCTTAGATCATTGGTGACGACCTCAATGAACGACCGAGTGTGTAACCCTTCAAATTGCTTTCGAAGGAGAGAATAAATAAAATTAGCAAGAGGGTGGGAGGAAACGATTTCATAGATAAACAGACAGTTCTTTTTCGTAATGGAATAAGAGGAATAGGTAGTTAATTTTTGTACCATTATTCATTTCTGTACATCTTTGTTCTCTCTAGTTTCCTAGAAGATACAATATTGCTGCCGAGTTTTTCACACAAAATATTTTTTTATATTGTTTCCAAGCTCGTACGGATATTTGTACTGAATCTGTAGCTATTCATGTTCCACCGTTTTTTTTATAGGTGTCAAACAATGGTTGGGCAGAAGGTGAATGCAAAGGAAAAGCTGGTTGGTTCCCATATGAGTACGTCGAAAGACGAGAGCGTGTTCTTGCAAGCAAGGTGGCTGAGGTATTCTAAATAATTAATCTGCTGCCATTGAGTTTCAACAGGTGGTGTTTGTATTTAGCCTATTTTTGGGTATCTGGACATGAAAACAAAACACCTGTTGTCTGCTTTTTGTTATATATGCAGAGCTTTCAATACCCTTTCAATTTATGTAGGTGCATTTCTCTTTCTCTTTCTTTTTTTTTTTCTTTTTCGATTGAACTTATTATTATTTGATTGAAAAGATCTTTGTTCAATTTTCTGGCTTGATTTATTCAAAACTCCTTAATAGATGGTAACTATTTTTTCCATATTCAATCTGATATTTTCTGGAATAAAAAAAAATCTGATATTTTCTGGTTACCTAATTTCTGTTTCCCACAACAGGCTAAGAAAATTCGTCTGTAGTCCTAGTTTTGATTGGACTTCAATTCCATTTACTATTTCATGGTATGGTATTAAAAAAATAAGATTAAATTCACTTTACGTGCTTATGAATTGGTTTGCTTAGCTACGTAACATTTTATAATCACCACAAAACTCCTTATAATTTGTGAACTTAAGGTTCCGTTTATTAGAACGTAAAATGTTTTTCCGTAAAATCTTTTACCTATTTTTACGTAAAATATTTTTCAATAAAATCTTTTACCTATTTTTTAGTGTTTGGTTAGATAAAATTAATGTAAATATTTTTTAGTAAAATATTTTACTTCATATGATAAAAAATAGTTTACAAAAAAAGGTGTAACTCATTTTACAGGGTCTTGGAATTTTGGGATCCCTAGAGTCCAGGATATGGGGATCACTGCTATCACTGTCGTTATTCTCATCCATTTTAACACTATCACATTAATTAGTATCATTATTTTTATCATTACAACTAAATACATAAAAATATATTTTAAAAATTATTTTTTTAAAAATATTTTCCGTTATCTTATGTACTTCGATATATTTTGATAGGAAAGTTGGAATTGTGGAACTTGGGATTTACACCTTAGGGTAAGTGTGGATTTCTAGAGCTCATGTCACTTGAGCTATCCACAACACTTTGCTCCATCAATCTTTTCGTCCAAATTAATAGGCCAACTTGACTTCCTGTTTCAGAACTCAGTTTTCCCCCCAAGAATTGATAATAATACCCTTATAAAGTTTTTAAGTTTTTAGAAAGATCCCACTTTTTTTAATGTTCCATCTCACTTTTTAAATATATATCCAGTTAGTTTATATGCAACTCAATTAAATTTATATTCTAATCACGTTAAGTCATCTCTTTGATCTGTTATTCGATTTGCTTTGAGAAGAGGGGACAATCAATCTTAAGAAGAATGGTTTGACCCTGCCAAAGATAAAAAGAAAATGATGCACTTTCTTCCTATGAGTTTTTAGTAGAGGGATGACTCTGAGAAGGGACAATAGTTCACATGAATCAAAATGGATATTGGAGTGGGACCCTCCATATCATCGGGTGATTAAGTATGCGATTGTATATGTGCAGATTTTCTAACAGCAGCAATGTAAGATTCCGATTTTCGCAAAAAGCAAATACCTAATTGACTCGCTAGAATTCACACTTGATTATAATGGATTTTAGCAAAGGCTTGTTCTACTATTGCGAGACCAATCTCATGGTCTACCATGGGGGGGCCAATTAAAGTCGAGGGTAAAATTTCATATGGATTAATCCTACAAAAGTTGATGGCACTTACAAAATTTTAAATTCAAGATCTTAAAAGGAGCAACTCCGAGGTCTTGGGCTTGGCAATGAAACCCACCCTGGGTTGGTTAAAACCTCCTTTGCCCCATACACAGAATCACAGACACAGATTCACACGGAATCTTAAGAGGAAAAGGAAATGGAATTGATGTAGTTGATATAAATTTGACAAACTAGCTTTTGACCAATGGGTTGTTTGAAAAGGAAATGGAATTGATGTAGTTGATATAAATTTGACAAACTAGCTTTTGACCAATGGGTTGTTTGATAGCACAATTCAGCACTTAATGCTGAATGTATTACGGAAAAATAAATTAAGCTTGTTTGATAAATAATACATATTACTTAAAATTTTAAGTGTCCCTTAAAATGTAGGTTAAATATTTAGATAATTTTAAGTAGCAAATTTTTTTTACTTAGTTCTAATTGAATTTATACTTACTAATACACAAAAAAATTGATGTACACCGTTATAATCTCTATCGTCATTCTCATCTCAACTCCACCCTCGTGTCACTATCCTCATATGTGGACCACTATCCTACCACTACTTTACCTCCATTCCAATACTATTATGGTCCCATTACTAGCTGCCACCACCTACACTATATCACTGCCATAATCCCAATGTCGTTGCCACTACTGCTACCGCCACCATGCCATTACCGCATCTCCACCATGACACCACGAGCACCACCCCCATGCTACCTTTTCTCCCACACCACCACCATAGCCCCACCATCGCCACTACTACACACCGTGCCACAATCACTGCAACCCCCACTCGTACCACCAACAAGCTCACTATCTCTACCATCCACCATGATCCTCCAATCACCATGGTTGCCATAATCTCGTCACGACCATTGCCATTAGTATAACCTCATCTCCACCACCATACAACCACCACTATACCATATACCATTCTCATATTGCTGTCAGTAATATAATAACACAACCACTTCTATTACTATCATCACCACCCCTAGCCTCCACCATCCCCACTACAACCGCTCCATCATAGTGACTACCATTATAAACCCATCTCCATCATTGTATAACCACCACTATGCCACCACCCCAATGTCACAACAACATTCATCATAGATTCACAGTTGCCGCTACCTCCAATCCCATCATACAAACACCACCTCAATATCACATCCACCTTCATCACAACTTCATAGTCACCACTACCTCCAATCCCACCATATCACTACCACCACAATGTCATAACTAAGTTAAGTTTTAGAGGGATTCTCTTTCAAGAAGAATCTTGAAAGAAAGATTGCAATTTTGAGTCCTTTTTTTATCTCCTCACATCTTGATCAGATGGAATTTATCTATCAAGCTTGAAACAGTGGTGAAGGTATCTTTACTCAACAACAAATAATAACTCTACAGGAATTTCTTCGGATTAGATTGAGTTTCTTCGGCGGGAACCCTAGTTTCTGCCGCCGCCGCCGCCGCGGTCCCTCGTCGCTGTGCTAGCCGTCCTTCGCCGCTGCATCTTCCGAAAGGCTTCAATGTTTTCATGGCTTGTTGATTTTGCTTGGTTTCGTATTACTCTGCTCTAGCTCTGTTCCATTCGTGGTCTGAGCCATCGCTTTCGATCCATATCCTATCTTCTCCTTTCCTCCATCGTCGGGTTCCGGGTGACTTTCCTACATCAGATAATCATTTCATTGATGGAGAGAGCCTCTCTCTCTCTCTCTCTCTCTCTCTCTAATTTTCCCCTTCTGGGAAATATTTCTCATCCAACTCGTAAGATCGCTGGGGTGAGGGAGCCGGCGAGCAAGGAGGTCAGGGGATCTAAGATTTAGTCTCCGATCGATATCCATAGGGTTAATGTCGATGTTAGATCTGCGGCAAACGACGTCTTCTTCGGGGGCGA
>JAULLF010224351.1:0-11948 GCA_035668175.1 Sarracenia flava
AATTTGCCAAACAACCTATTCACCCCCCCTCTAGGTTGCCTACCTGGACCAACAAAGTGGGCTGCCATTATGTGTGAGAGAGACTTGCAGCCCAACATCTGAAACTCTGTCACATTTCGACTGAAAATCAAGTGACAGATATTCTAACTAAACCTTTGACTGGTAAAAGATTTGCCACATTGAGTTCCAAGCTTGTAACATCTTGACCTGAATCCAATATCTAACTGATATAAACTGCCACAATCATAGTGTACCTACTATGTCAGTCCAACCCAAAAAAGTCTAACTCTGGTTCACCCAAAAATATGGTATAGTTTCCCCTATTTTTTGAACTATCTCCAGCAAAAATAACATGTAAGAACAGATACATAACCACAAATATAATGGAAACCGCTCAACAGCACAACCCATCTACTTTCCAAACATACAACCAACCTTAATATACGAAAGGTGGCCTTATGGCCTTACAACTCAATAGAAAAATCTAAAGAGATGAAGCTAAACAAATGTATAACAGATAACACAACTCCAACTGCGAATGCATGAGAGAGTACAGAATTGGAATATAAATCATGTCTTCCAGCTAGTTGACTCATCCGTGTGAAAACCTGAAAATGTGGGTTACAACAACATGAGCAAAAGCTTGTATAGGAAGTACGTTAACCAATGAATAAAAAATGAATAATATGTGAGCCGAGCATGTGAATACTACAACACCGATAAAAGAGAAACCGCATCCCATGTTTTAGTAAGAATGCGTTCACAAACTCTAGTTTTAAGAAAAACGTTTCTTAAAAAGGGTTTCATTTCCTTTCTCATAAAATTTTTTCCCACTTTTGTTTTATCAATTTTATATTGCATCAATCAACCAAATGGTCACCACCATGGTGGTAACTGTGCACAATCCGGCTTGACTCTCATCCGAGCCATGCAATTGACTCCCATCCGAGCCATACCCATATTTTACGATCCATGACCGAAGGGAAAGGGCCCCTGTTGACTCCCATCCTATTCATATAGTTGGCTCCCATATGAGCCATATGGTTGACTCCCATCCGAGTCATGTGGTTGGCTCCCATCCGAGTCATGACAGAAAGAAATCATGTCCATCAATCTCGACAAGTCATATATCATGCAAAAAGATACTCTCATTGCATAATTAACCCACTAACAAGAATAAGCCTAGGCCTATTCGCACTGTATCACATCAATCATCGTCAAACAACCCAACAAACTTCATGCAAGGCAAGTATATACTAGAATTGTATAATTAATCCCATAAACATGGATAAGCCTAAGCTCATCCGTATGAAATCATATCCATCGCTAACCATCAATTCTAATAAAATCACATAGATTGCAAAGATATACTACTAATGCAAGATCTAACTCATAACAAGGATAAGCCTAGGCTTACCCACGATATATCATAATTACTGCCAACCATCAACCTCAAGGAATTACTTACAAGGCAATGCTATACAATATAGCATATTTAAGCACACAAGTAAGGATAAGCCTAAGCCTATCCGCATCACGTCACGTATGTTGCTCATCTCCTATGCATAATAATAACATGCAATCATGTCCGTAAATGGCTACAGTATCTATAACTCACGTAACATAGATAGTATGGCATGAAGGCATAACAAACAATCACAAGCGAGGGAAAAACCTAGGCTAATCCAAAACACCTCCCTACGGTAACCGCGTCACCATACACCCCGCAACAGGAATTACACCTCACCAAGTAAGCCGCTATGACTACTAAGTGTCATCACACATGTCATGACAGGATTACATGTCACCACGGAAGCCACTACGGTAACTAAGCATCACCACATGAATCACTCGAATGACAACACATCACCTCACAAACAACTAGGGTAACCACATATCAGCACATGCGTCATTGGGTAACTACACGTCACCTCTCAAACCACTTGGGTAACTACACATATCCACATCAAGGGATTTCCACCCACTATCAATCATACGCATAAGTTGAGAACTAAAGAGTTCTGACTGACATACAACAATATACTACGCCACCAGTAGTAAAGCTCAAGCCTCAAACCTCAAGCTACAAATCCCAGGCTACGAGCATGAGCTACAAGCTACGAACCACAAGCGACAGGCCACCAACCACAGGCTATTGGCCACAAGCCATGATGTACCAACCTCAACCACAACCACTAACTACTAACCTGAAGCTACAGACTACACGCCATAAGCTACTATCCATATGCCACGCACTACAAGTCATGAACCACAAGTCGTCAATCATCAGATACTAGTCACCAACAAAAAGCTACTAGCTACAAACCACATGCGACTGGTCACGAACTACAAGAGACTGGCCATATGGCACAAGCTACTAGTCATTGACTATGGGCCACAGACCACAAGTGACGAACTGCAAGTCTCAAATCCCACAAACTTTAAGCCACAAGTCTCTTACCATAAACCTAGAGTCACGAACCATGAACCCCAAGTCCTACAAGCTGCAAATTACACATCAAAGCCAAAGGCTATGTATATAGGCCTCAAGTATCATAAAGTACAACCACACATCACAAACCATATGTTAGTTGTGAAGAAACTCAAGCCTCAAGTCACCCCAACTCACCAAGTCCTTCGACCAAGACTTCAAACCCCATGAAAATATCCAAGGGTTTTACACCTCTACACACAAGTGCACATCAAGGAGATGGTCTTGGCTATCACCATACTCAATCACCCACACATAGTCATCTGACACTCATAGGTGCTCACACTTAATTAAATTCCTATGTCATCAATACGTAGAGATTTTAAGCCAAAGAGGCGAATTGCACTCAATTGAGGACTTTACCACCCCTGATACATGAACCCATCAAATAAGTGACCTAAGCCACCAATTTCCTTCCACAACACTCACACACATATGTATTCCAACACTTAGCTAAAATCGCATATCACTCATACATGTGGAGTTCATCCAAGTTAAGTAATCATACTCAATTATGATCCCGTCCCACTACGAAATACAAACATATTCATTAGGCAACCTAAATCACCAATTGGTCCTCCGATGTAACCATACGTACTTATTAGCTAACACTTAGCCAAATATTCATATCGTTACTATAAATGGATTTCACCTAATTTATGCAACCTACGATCAATCAGTTCCAAATTCCCACAAAGCAAGAACATACCAACCAAGTGAAAATAAAAGACTTGATGCTGTATTCTTGAATGTATTGAAAATGAAAGATTAAGAGTTTCTCACACAAATAAAGGTAAAATAGAAATTTTATATTTAGTACACAACATCAGCAAAATCTATTAACTTAACTAATAGAATGTGACATTTGATATTACCGGTATAACCACATCAAAAGTAAGTGTCATTTCAAGAATTTCGAGAGAAGTCCATGAAATAAACTTAAATCTCAGAAGAGGTAGATATAATTTACGCTAAATTTATACTTTAAAACTTATGAAGTTATAAGTAATATATGGACTTATAATAACTTATAAATCATAAGTAATAAACTAATAAATAATTTATATATGAAATACAATTCTAGAAACAACAATAGAAAAACAAAAAATAAATGAAAAGTCCATGGTAGGCCCGCCCATTGACCTGGCCCGAGGCTTAAGCCCAAGTCCATATGCCCTAGGACTGGGCCTGGGCATGGGCTAGCCCCAAAAGGGCCACCCATGCTCAGCCTGATTTTTTTATGGAAATTGATCTGTCAGGCTTAGGGGGGTTAAGACTGCGTCAGGTTGGACCGAGCCTTTTTTACATGCCTAGTGTTGGAGAGGATTTATCTTACACCACAATCCTAATATATAGGTTCATAATTCAAACAAAAGTAATGTTATGGTGAAAATATGTAATTATTACGTTTGAACATCATGTGGTGGTTTGGGGATAACCATTAAGCCAACTTTTCCCTCTGCTTTACGGTGTATCTGTCCAAAAGGGGGTCAACATCAGTGATGTGTTATGTGCACACATGAATGGGAGTTTGCTGGGCACCTGATAATCCAATGTCCATGGGCATGGAAAGTTTGGTTAGGCATAATTAATTGGGTGGGGGGGGGGGGCACAACGTGGGTTTACCCTGTGACCACTACTGATTTCCTGCTATGGTGGAAATGAGCTGTGGTGGGGGGCTTGGCCAATACAATTTGAGTGGGACTCTTTTACTCAACCATGTGGAGTATTTGGATTACAAGGAATAAGAAGATTTTCAAACATGAGAATTTGCCTATTGAAAAAGTGGTAGAAGAAATAAAAGTCAGAACAACCAAATGGGTTATCTCTGAGGTAATCTAATAAACATTTTCAATTGATAATTTCTTACACATAATTGAAGTTGTGAGATCTTTGAAATTTAGGAGGATTAAATGTCCAGTGGGTGTTAGAGTGGTTGTGGTCTGGTGTGGGTCCTATACTCTTCTGTTTGCTTCTACGGCTGATATCCTGATCATGTGTTTGGGTTCAATCAGTGGACTTGTTTGTTTTGGGGTTATGTCGACTGCATTTTGCTCTTAGTTTATTTGGGCTATTGTTTGTATTGTTCTTCTAGTTCATTTGTTTGTATAGGTTATTGTTTTTCTTGTGCTCTAAGTTTGTCTCCTACATTTCTATTTGGGCTTATGGTTATCTTAAGCCATCTCTTGTGGGCTTATTGATATTGGGCTTTCGTTGGAGTGTTGGTTAGAGTTGGAGTGTCTGGTAGTTCCCTTGGATGCAGATTATGAGTCATCTCTTGTGGGCTTATAGAAATTGGCCTCCCAATTGTGGTGGCATTGTTGTTGGGTTTGGTATTTCCCTTGGTTGCAGGTCTTGCTTGGTTTTTCTCTTCATGAGTTTTTCACTTGTTTTTGGCTTGCTCCCTTGGATTAATGTCATATCAATTGTATCTTACTTGAATTATGGCCTAGCTTCCGTGAAGTATAGCCCATATCGATTCTTGTTTGGGTGGTTAAGTAATAACATTTCCTTTACTTATAAAAAAAATCACGTGGCATTTTAAATGTGCCCAATCTAAAAGATTATTATATAAAAAAGAGAAATGCTATTTTGTTCTACTTAAAAGGTCTACTTGTCATGCCTACTTATGTGACATGGTTGAAATTATTTGTTTGTTCCTTCATACATAAAAAATTATACCTCCTATCATTTGATGTATAGATAGACATGTTTAATAAGCCTAAATAGCATTTCTCTATTAAAAAATCACTAAATTATTGTGGATCAATTTGCTAAGATCAATTAATTCTCTATCACAATGCGTTTTAAACTAATTGAACTCGTAACAAGATGTTTTCATTTATTTTTTAAATAAATTTTCAAATATACATGGATAGTTCCATTAAAATAGTGTGATACCATTCTTCTCAGGATTATGAGCTCATTTGACCTACCTTTAATTGAATGTGCTATTCAATCCCTTTTTCATTTTTTAATATACAATCTATACTAACTTGAGAACCACATCATGATCATGTGTGGTGGTAGAATTATTTTTCAAAAGGTAGTAGAAATAACGATTAATTTGCATTTGCGTGATTGGAACTACGATTGACTTAAAATTTGAACATCTTTTTATTTTTAATTTGATGAAATTATATATATATATATATATACATACACACACACACAACTTGCAACCACTATCCTTGCTTTAGAGGAGGCTGACATTATGATAAGGTTGGGTTGCAACCAACCTTGACATTTCAAGTCTTGAGTGGGCTTACTGGAGTGCCCTCAGATATATTCCAACTTGGTCTTGATAAAGTAATAAAAGTACCATCAATTCCAGCATCAATGATTGACCAAATGGGCAATACAAATATAAGAAGAAACTTAGCTGATATGGAAGCACAATCACAATCGACTCGATTAGAGCAGCACAGAATGCGTACACAATCATAGTCGACTGGATTAGAGCAGCACAGAATGCGTAGACTTCGGTTATGTGTATAAGTTGTAACAAACTAACAGAATTAGTTAGTCTGATTGATGACTAGTGTCCTAGTTAGTTTTAAATCTGTAACTACTATAAATAGTCTTCTGTACCTTCTTGATTGATGAGTGAGAAAGAACTTCATTTCCATCTTGACTATCTATTTTGTTCACATCTTCTAACAGGTTTAGGGTGCAAATTCGGGGTTGCTGGTTGGATTCCAAATTAGTTTTTATGCTGGAGATAGTGCATGCCCTCTATGTGTGGATAAGTAAGGAATGTTTGAAGGGGTTAAGGAGTATGTGATAAGAGTAATGAAGATTCAAGTGATGTAGAGAATCAAAACCAAGGAGGCTTAACTATATCCGGTAACCATAGTGTAGGCACATGTGAGAATCAAGTTAGTTCTAGAGAGAGAAGTCCATGTGTGTAAAAAGTTGTTATAATAAACCATGAGTGCGTGAGAGAGTTGAGGTGAGAAACAAGCTTTTATAAGCATGTAATCCTTGAGAAGAAATTGATGAAGGAAAATATACATTGAATACATTTTCAATATGGTATCAGAGCTTCTAAGCTCCGGTGAGTGAAATCGATCCGCCATGATGAATGCGCCTGAATCGCTGGCTCTTCCACCAAGCCTTGATCGATTGCTTACCAACATCGGCAATTTTGTTACAATCAAGCTTGAGAATGGGAACTATTCAATCTGGAAGAGCCAAGTATAGAACATATTCAAGGCCTTTGGCTTTTTGAGCTTCATCAATGGTGCGAATTCGAAACCTTCTTCGACATTACTGGATTCCTCAGGTAAAGAGACTCCTAGCCCCAAACTTGAAAAATGGGAAATCATTGATTCTCATCTTCTTAGTTGTCTCATGGCCACTCTATCACCCACTATTTACTCCTCAGTTATGCATTTGAACACCATTCGAGAAATCTGGGCTGTTCTTGAGAAAAGGTTCACCGAACTATCTAAGTCACACATATACCAATTAAAGAACAAACTCAATGCAATCACTAAGAAAAATGATTCTATGGAAGAGTATCTGAGTCAAATTAAGGATGTATCTAATCAATTACGGCTTGCAAATGCCCAAATTGATGAAGAAGATTTGGTATACATCACTTTAAATGGATTACCTGATGAATATGAGTCATTTAAGACTATGATTCTAACCGGACCAGGATTTATAAACATGGACGTACTATCTTCTCTTCTGTGCTCAGAGTCTATTCAAGTGGAGAATAAATTGAAACAAAATCCAGGCTCCGATGTCAATGTTGCATTTATATCTACAAAAGAAATTTTATCTAGTTCTGAGGCCCAATTTAACAAATCTCACTACAGTCGTGGAAGAAGTTCTTATCGTGAAAACAGGGGACGAAGCAACTTTAGTGGTAGAGGTCGATACTCTAATAGCAGAGGCTCATATACTAATCATCCAGTAAACCCTATAGGTTTTCAAGTCCCTTATGGCACAATTTGTCAACTATGTGGCAAACCGAACCATACGGCTCTCAACTATTGGTACCTCGACACAGCCGCTACTGATCACATTACCAATAATTTGAACAATTTGCACTACTACAATAATGAAGAAAGATCTCACTGCAAAAATTAAATAGATCTCGATTTTTGTAAAATCGTAATTGAAAAATGTACAAAATTATTAATCTCGATTTAACCTATAAACTGAGATCAATAAATACTTTAAATCTCTATTTTTGTAAAATCGAGATAAATCTACCGCGATCTTTATTTGGACCCTCGTAAAACCCCGGTAACCCGACCCGCACCCAGTGACCCGACCCACGTCAACACGGTAAACCCCCCCGGTCTCTCGCACTCTCTGCAAGTCCCCAACTCTTGCAAGCGCTCTCTCTCATCTCTTGCAAGCCCTTTGCCCAAAGCCGCCGCTCTCTCTGCGAAACCCCAACTATTTTCGCAACCCTAACCAGGTGTTCCGCCCACCGACTGATGTCGCCTCCACTCCACCTCCACCGCCGAGTTAAAGAAGTTCTACACTCTCACAGTATCAAGCCTCTGTGTCGTGCCAATTTCCACTCTGATCCAAAGCGCTATCACATCGAGAACATGACGAAGACGAAGGATCGTGGTAGGAAAGCCGAAGATTGATTACCAGGAGATTTGTGTGCGATGCGTCCCCTTCGGGGACGCCAAGGACCTTTGATTAACAATGGTACTCACAAATCAATTTAGCGTGTTAGGATCTATTGACATAGAAGAGGTTCTAAGTTCGGTGAAGTGTAATGGGAATCGATTAAGGGTTTCAAACGATCGTGAAGTGCTAACTCCCGCTAAAGTCGAAGCTTCGCCTCTATCTGGGAACGAGGTAAATATCCCTTCCTCTGGATCTAGGGATCGTGGTCTTGTTCATAATTTTGGAGTTAAAGGAAGGACAGTTGTTGTTGAGTTGCCGCTTGAGGGGAACAAAACAGGGTCTCACAAATGAAGCTCGGAAAATGCACGCAAGGCATTCGATGAAATGCCAAAGTCAGTATCTGGGGAAGATAAAGTGACGCCGGGTGACCCCAAAGGTTCTGAAGAAGGAAGTGAGGAAGATGATGGCAAAGACGAGGAAAGTGATGAAGAACAAACTGAGGACAAAGATGATTTTGGGGATGAGGAGTCCGTTGAAAACAGAACAGGGGAAGGAGTGAAAACTTTTGGAAATGAGAAGAAAGTCTCGCTTTTGGATGTTGATAAGGTAAAATGTTATGATTCCAAATTGATTTCTACTGAGATTTGTTATGTGGATGTTGTTTTGGAAGGGATGTTTGATTCGGCTAACATAGGACAACAAACATTAGACATGGAAGGAAAATCGAACCACGTCCACTAGGGATGCAGTTATAATGCTTATTGTTTAATGCTTACACTTGTAAGGACCGTTTAATGCTTATTGTTTTGTATATAAACAGCATGCAATCTTGAATACAGAAGCAAAAATAATAGATGAGTGCCTAAACGAATGTTATAATTATAAAAAGAGGAGAGAAAGGAAAAAAGAGAAAGTAGAAGCTATGATTATCTCTCAATTAAAGCACCAAGGTTGCATTTCTTCTTTGAAAATTTCACCAAGTTGGCATTTTCCAACCCCTTTAGTAAACATTAAGAGCAAGAAAATAAATATTAACTTCAAGTCAAACACATCTCAACCTTAATAAATACCACAATAAAATAAGCTCAAATAAATTAGAATAGCCAAAATTGGTAATGTAATGAGTACCCTGCTACAGCAACTTCATAAGTTGCCTACTTAATTAATTAACTTGCTAACATACCCGTATAGGAGCTTCCCTACTTTTGGATATTACAACTCTCTACTCTATGCTATTTAAAAGTATATATAGTTATATATGTATAAACATTCTAGAAAAATAATGTTTTCTTGGTTTTCAATTTCCATTTTTTCCTTATTTTTTGGAAATAAAAACACCTAAAAGTTTGAAAATGATCATTGATTTTGATATTGGTTTTTATATTTGTACGGAATAGTTTTAAAAAATTGAAATATATTTTTGGTGTTTCTTGATAAATGTGTTTGCTGAAGATTTTCCTCGTAATAATGTTCTGAAGCAGTTGATGAAACAGGTTTGCTATGGTTTCTAAAAAATGAAAGGAGAAAATCGAAAACCAAGATAATACCAAACAAGTCGAAACATTCTCACTGTACAGGTATAATAAACATAAATATATCCTTTCAAATGAGATATGCTATAATAAGTACTTTGAAATAAAATACATATATATATGCTGACTTCCACTTTACTCTTCAACTAATTGGTGCCTTATTTTTCCAAATTAAGGTACCATTCTTATTTGGCAATGCAAGTTAGTATTTATCAATTTCTCACTTTTTTATCTTGTCGAATAAAAATCGAGATATTGTTTGTTTGTTTTATTTATTCATGATCTAGGATTATGGTTTTTAAAATATATAATGATCATCGAATAAGAGTCCGTGGCCTGGAGACATGGTAAGTGCTATCTGCTTCCAATACTATAGTGCAGGTTAGAGTATCGAGAACCAACATCTTCATTGAGTTCGGGGAAGATTGCCTTCCTGTTATCTCAACTCAAAACTTTCTGTAAACATAAGTCTTGTGCACCTTGGTTAGAAGGGTTTCATTTTTTAAAATTCAACTATTAACTATATGAGACAGAGATTCATGGATATGGTTGGAGACAGACAAGATGTCATGACAATTTCCAGAAACTCAGGATGCCCAGGACATGACACAACGGTGATACAATAAGAAATATATAAATAAATATAGTTTACATAGATACTACTTTCTTTTCACATTACAAATGCATTTATGTTTGTAATCTTAAAATGGGAAGGTATATTTCGTAAGCTTGAAAAGTGGAAGTCCTGGTAATTAGAATTCCTAAAATTTAAAAGCTTAAAGGTGGGTACTTTAATTTTACATTGGGGTTTATTAATTAGCAGATCCAATTTAATTTTTTTAAACATGTAATGTATTTATCGTGTATAAATGATGGTCCTCATGGACCCTGTGCCCCCCCACCAAAAGAAAAAGAATGATAATTGGACAATCATTCGACACGTACGGGGCTGGGGAAAGTGTTGAGCCAATGTTTGTACCTGATATATCTCTGACATGAACATGTTACTTTTTTACAAGTGCCCATGTTTGTTTGATTTGAAGATATGGTTCTAACATTTTATTTCTGTGCCAATAATTTGGATGCTGTAAATCATGGATTTTAGAATATCATCACCTTTGGGGATATTTCAAAACTCACTGCGGACGGAATAACATGATCAAAGGAACATCAATTATATCCTCAACTCATTCAAACTTAACAAATCATAATCTATTTAAAATTTAACAATTAACAATCATTCCGATAAAAAAAAAACATAAAAATCAATAGTAAAAACAATTGATTGTGGAAAAAATTTAGAAAGTTTTTTCAGTTATATTTTTTGGGCACTTATCCTATCCTTAAAAGAACTAGTGAAGTGCTTGTAATCATTGGTGTTGATGCTTAGAAAATTCAAGGAAAGTATCACTTTTGTCGTGGAAGGAAACCTTTGATATTCTTGCTTTTGCATTTCTTTATTTGGTTTGATTGTTGTATTTCAATTTCAATTTTAATTTTATTTTATTTTTTATGTTGCTGCTGTCAAAACATTGCTAATGCGTTTCATCTTTAAACTTTTTTTTTTCTTTTCAAATTCTTGTTAAGAAACTGTTGCTCCTTGATATCATTTGCTGGTTTTTAGCAGATGATGTCCTTGTTGATGGACACTTGGTTAAATGGACTTCTGATGGACAATTTTAGAACATCAATTGAAATAATGTTTTCACACCCTAACTGGAAATATGAAAGTTAGCAAGTCAAGTTTTTTGTTTCGACAATTAGTCGGGAGTTTTTTATATTTTTGTTTCGACAATTGTTTTCTTGAACGTAGGTATCATGCCTAGTATAGAAGTGCCTCAGTCATTGGTACACCCCCTTGATTGTTTCTATTCTTGTTCGGATGAATTTTTACGCGAGTGGATTCTGTTGGGGATATCTAAAAAGCCTCTTTTTTTCCCCCTTTCTGAAAACTGTTCCATCTTTATCAAACCTTTTCAGTTTGTTGGTTAAAGGTTGTTGCTTTTCCAATCCCTCTTAGTTAGAGAAAGGTAAATAGTAAAATGATTGACCAAACTAGATAAAATTTCATGCCAAAAATAGGTTTTCACTCAAAGATTTACTTATTGTTGTCTTTTATTTTTCGAATTTGTTCAAAGTATTTTACTTTTTAGATGCGTTTAAATTGGAAGCATAGAAGCCGCTAAGTGAAAAAGTTTGAACCAAATTTGAAAAAGTTTCTCTAAAGAACAAAGCAATTTGGAAAAACTAGCCTTTTAGACATCCCCAAAAGAGCAGTTTATAACAAATCTCTGTCACAGAAGTCAAAGAGAATATGCCGGTGA
>JAULLF010227629.1:0-11910 GCA_035668175.1 Sarracenia flava
ATTGATGAAAGGAAAGACTCGATTGGGTCTATAGATCATTAAGTAAGATTCTAAGTTTCCTCCTTAATCTATACGTTGAATGCGTATCTTCTAGCTTGATTCTCATGGGTTTTAAGCTAGCATTGAATTAAACCAAAGGTTTGTATGTTGGAACTTGAATGAATGGTTTAATTCCCATTCGGATCATGAAACGTTAGAAGTTGTAGGATAACGTATGTTTAGCTTGTGCGAGTTTACATGTATGGATGAAGGTCATATGTGATAATTAAGGAACCTTGATTGAAAGACAATGTTATACACGTGGTTGCGTTTGTGAATTGATTTGTTACTCTGGTCCATCGGTTATAGACCCTAAAGGAAAGATGATTTGGTATTCTGGTCCATTGATTGTTTTTCGTAAAAGAAAGGCGAAGTGGTCTTCCGGAATGGTGATTTTGGGTCCATCTATCCCTCGATTGAGTCTGTAAAGGAAAGAAAGGTAACTCGAACCTCCGATGGTGTTGAAAAGGGTAAGTTCACGTAGAGCTTGTGATGAGGTAACCTGATCCAGTGATATGGTCGAAAAGGGAAGGCTTGCGGTAAGCCTAAGATGAGGTGTCTAGATCCTTCAATGAAACTGAAAAGGGGTTTGATTGTATAACTTGTGAGCCAGCTACTTGTTGCACGATAGATCGGATGGATTGGTTGTTGAAATTGTTGAATCATGAGTTATGTAATTGAGTTTTGTCTTAAGGGGTTACATGTTATTGTAGCACATTTAAATTGTTTAATTGCTATTAAACTGCCTATTGCATATTACCATAATTCATGTTTAGTTTACTTCCTACGAGTTTCGGTTCATGTTGTTGTTGAACAACGTTTTAGGTAGTTGCGGATAGCAAGCTGTGCCGGTAGGCTTGGTCATGAATGCCTATTTGTCATTTGGTAGAATTACTTAGGATTGTAGTATATATTTCGATTCCATCCGTTGTATATGTCATTCTTTTAAACACATTGTATTTATGTATTCGGATTGTTGGAAACCCGTTTGGTAAGGTTGTAAGGCCATTTGCCATGAACTGTTGCATGTGAGGACGTTTGGGGGTTGATAGGGTTTATTCTCATTTTAGTTTGAAATCCTTAAAATTGTTAATGGAAGTATCATATGTTTTCGGGGGCTTTCAAAAGGTTTTCCATACGTTTATAGCAGTTTGACATGTTCTCTTTCATGTATGTTGTTTGGTGGAAAAAGTGAGAAAAACTATGTTTTTGGCCAATACATAGAATATTTTCTGAAGTTTGAAAAAGACAACTCTCGGGTTCAGGACCGCTCGAGCGATCTTTGCTGTGTTGTTTTCTCTAAAAATATCGTTACAAACCCTGATCCGCTTGAGTGATCTCTGTTGTGTCGGTTCTTTCGAAAAGTGTTGTTTCAAACAGGATTTGTTTGGGTTATTTTAGCTTCTCTTTAAAACTCATTTAAACTTATTTGGAGGATTGTTGTTTTCTTAAAAAAAGATTGGTTTATCTTTTTTGTTATTATATAAAAAGGGTGAGCTTTGGTTTGGTTTACTTAAGATTAAACTTCCTCCAAGGATTTTCTGTTTCGGTTTACCGTTGGTTAAAGGTACTATTCCATGTTTATGGTTGGGTCTTATTAGTCACCAGGTCGTGGTGTTCGAGATCGAAACATGAATAAGAGTATATTGTGCCATGGATGTTTGAGTGAGAAGGCGGCGCTCTTTGCCGAGCAAGTCACTTAAACATGCGTCAAGAGAAGGAACAAGATCTCTGTTCATCAGATTGGAGCAATCTCCCTCAAAATTTGAGCATAGTTTCATAAGAAAGTGACTTCTCTGACTTGTGGCATGAACTGCTTGGACAGTGCAAAGTGTAGCAACCGGAACACTAGCATATACAATGTCTGTATATCCAGTCCACAAGTTAGAAAAAATAGAGTAAAATTCCTCAATAGAGAGACTTCCCTGAGTAATATTGGCCATCTCAAGCTCTAGTTAAAATCAATGTGCGGTATTCCTCAGATTGTAGATCTTCTTCATGTAGCTCCACATGGCTTGGGCTATTTTGTGGGGCTTCAGGTTGAGGATGATATAAGGTTCCATATAACTGAGAATCCAGGTCATCACCCGAGCATCATTGCTTTCCCAAAGAGTATATGTCATGTTTTGTCTCATGTCTGGAGGTGGTACTCCCATCAATATGGCCTATAGTTTTTTACCTTTGACAAGCAATTGAAATCGGAACTCCCATGCCGAGTAATTCTTGCTAGTAAACTTATATACAAACAGATTTGAAGCGATCGATAGACATGATGAGGATGGACAGACTAAGATGAGAATTTGTGACAGAATTTATGGTCTAGAATCTGAGAATAGTGTCAAGAACTAGAATCAACAACAACCCAAAAACACAAGAAGCCAACTTACCAGAATCCAAGAGACAAGGAACTGAGAGAAGAACACGGAGCCGAGAAACACAATACTAGGATAACAAGAAGACAAAATGATCAAGGTTCGGAGAGGAGCTCTGATACCATATCATAAACACGTGTTTGTCAAGATGTGAGTTTTCCCTTTTTATGTCTTTCCATTATATAGAGTTTGTACAAGAGTTATATAAAAATTATACAAGGGAATAAAAGTTGTCTACACTAATCGGGCCACTAATTAAAGCTGTAATCAGGCTACTATGCTAATAATTAAAGCTATAATCAGGCCACTAATAATCACTAATGTGAGGCCAAAGTGAAGGTGTACACTCCCACTAATCGGGCTACTAAATAAGATAACCAAACATACTTAATCTTTGTAGATCAAGGCATTGAAGTAGGCACTTAATTAGGGATACAAGGATTCTGTTGACAACTTAGAGAAATACATGGATTTTGTTGAAGGTAGGTCGGCTAGCATGATGCCAAAGTGCACTTCGGAAAAGGGATGCATGCCATATATATGCCTTTATTCTCCTGTGTGTGCATGTGTTTTTTTTTACGTAATAGGCGCTTTTTCACTCTTTCTCACTACCCCCGTTTCTAAAGTAATGAGATTTTTTAAATATCAGACATGGATGATCTTTACAGCATTGGTCATTATCCGATTTCATTGATGGCTATTATCTATGATTTTGTTGAATGTCCTTGTATGGATAATAATGAATGCTGACGGTGCTTAGGAAGCAACTTCAGGGGAGAATTTTTGAATACGACTAGAATGATTTATCAGGTTGTATTGACTATTGAGTCGATAACAAAGGGAAGTTAGAATACTATTATAATGTAAATGGGACTAAACTACTCCATAGATATATCTAAAATAACAAAAATGCTCTCCCACATCAGTAACTTAACTTCGGCTCTTTTACATTTTGGTTTCACCATTTGTAACATACACTTCAGCTCTGGAATACTGTGTCTGTCTTTGGATGAGGTAAATTATGTGTAATGTTTTGATTTATCTTCAAACATAGTATAAAGTGAATTAATAATTATTTTATTTTCTTGGAACTCCCCTTAAGAAAAAGTATCAAGGTGAAAAATTGGTGCTTGGAAATGTTCTTAGATTTTTATGACTTTGCATAAAAAAAAATGATTTACTTTGCCACCATGTATACGGACTTTGTGACATTGAGGATGGATCTTTGCTGGAAAGCACTTTATGATTGATTTTACCTTCTCCTAAAGGAATTCTTTAAGCTAAATGCATACTGAGTCCTGCTGTAATGCAATAGTTATTTGAATGGGGGTCATTATGTTTCGTTTGATCTCATAAATTAATCAGGATTTTTGGTCTAAACTTCCTCTTCTATTATCCAGACACGTTTATACAACTGCACTTTTTGTACTTGGCAATGCAAGGAGACCAGTGGAAGCACTTAATTTATTTTATGCAATGCAGGTAATGGATATGGATTTTTATGATTTAAGAGTCTGCACCTTACCTGTTAATTTTATGCGTAATGAAAAATTAATCTCAATCATCTATTTCTCAGCCTCTCTCTTTTTTATTTTTTTCCAGCAACACATCTCCACATATCCCGACATTGTCACTTATCATTGTATTGCTGTCACTCTTGGACAAGCGGGATATATATGAAGGAACTATTTGAGGTGATTGATAGTATGCGATCTCCTCCCAAAAAGAAATTCAATAGTGGGATTCTTGAGAAGTGGGATCCACGATTGCAACCCGATATTGTTGTCTACAATGCCGTAAGATATGTTGTTTGATTTGAAAAGTATGATTGAATTTCCATTTCATATGCTTACGAAAAATCCATCAAGATGAAGCCTGGTAGTCTATGCAGTCTCAGTATTATTCTCTTAATTTATTTTATAGAGCGAATATCAGCCCATCGAGTTCTACATCCTATCTCCTGGTAGAAGACAAAAGTTCAAACTATTTTGGAAAACTATATATGAAAAGCTATGAACTATGAATCATGGATACTCCAAAAATGGTGACCTACAAGTATCGGATATGTATCGGATACGGATACACGGGGATACGTATCAAATACGCCTAAGAAGTATCCAAACATATTTTTTTTTTCAATTTGAGATACGTTTTGGATACGCTCGGGATACGAGGAGATATGTTTTTGATACGGATGTGATATTTTTTGGATACGTTTGAATTTTTTTTAAAGTAATTTTTTTATTCAGTTGATATTTTGGTTTTTTTGTTATGAATCTATCGCCATCTAGAGATTTTTTTATGCTTAATGAGAATTATTTTTTATTTATTACTTATTCAGTTATTCTTGACTTGGATAGTTGTGAACATTTCAAAGTAAGAACAAAATGAATTAATCCATGTTTTAGTTTAGTTTAGTCTTATAAATAATACAATACTACAAACTTATTTTTTTTTTATAAACGTATCCTAGTCATACCCATATCCTACTTTTCTTAATTTTGTCGTATTGCTGTATCAGCAGTGTACCCATATCCTACTTTCTTTAATTTTATGAAACGTTTCAAAGTAAGAACAAAATGAATTAATCCCTGCTTTAGTTTAGTTTTATAAATAATACAATACTACAAACTATTTTTTTATAAACGTATCCTAGTTGTACCCATATCCTACTTTTATTAATTTTGTCGTATTGCTGTATCTACATCGTATCGTATCTGTATCCATGCTTTCTAGGCTATGAATGACGCTACCAACTCTGCTAGCCACGTCCTTGATACAATGGTTGCTTCAACGATAGCAAGTTGGAGAAATTGCAGTGGGAGGTTTGAATATTTGGAATATTTTGTTGATCAGGAGCCTATTTGTGCACAATTGGGGAGGGGGTTTGGGTGTCAGGAGGTTTGAATATTTGGAATATTTTTAAAAAACCCTTTTTGGTGAATAGTTGTGGAGATTTGCTTGTGAGAGATAGGTATTGGAGAAAATGGTGGTTAAATATGAGTGTGTCGAGGAGATTGGACCTTGTTGAGGTTGACAATGACTCTCATGGAGGGTGTTTTTTTTAGGTTTGAGAAGGCTTCTGGATATTTTATCAGTTTTATGGTAGGAAAGGGAATAAAATAAGGTTTTGAAAGGATAGGTGTTGTGGTGATGAGACCCACAAGAGACCTTCCTAGTTCCCCTTTAATATTTCTTATTGTAAGGGACAAAGCAACTTTAGGGCAAATGAACCTTGTCAATCCTGCACCAGCCTTACAAATTGTTTTTGTCAAATGTACCATTTCAGTTTATCGTTATAAATAGTGTATATATATATATATGCACACACACACACACATACATAAATTTACGGCTAACATTACTTTTAACACATCTAATGCTCCAAAACACATCTACGTGCCTTTAGGCACGGGTTATCCCTAGTATATATATATATATTTTACCTAATAGTTTTGTTTTCTAAGTGTGCAAACTATACCTTATCCTACTTATTACCGTACCTAAGTTTCTTAGCTATCAAAACTGTGTTATTAGCCATGTGCTTCCCTTTGCCCCTCACTTACATAACTTATCATCCATTTTCATCCACAGAACACTTGGCACATGTATACATACTAGCAATTACTGTGCGTAAAGGAACTTTAAATATAATTTAATTATAAAATTAATTTTACATAATAAATAATTTTAAATTATTAAGAATAATAATGTAGTAAATTTTTTTCAGTAGTTTCATCGCAAATTCCTAAAAAATATGCAAAATTAATTACGCATTTTGAACAATATATATATACATTAAAACTTGGGTTTTCCATTAGTGAAAGTGGGAAGTGAGTGTCGAGTTTTTTTGGGTTGATTTTGAAATATGGGAGAGAAAAAAGGCATCACAAGCTAGATAGAGGGGAGAAAGAGGGTTTGGGTTTGTAGGGAAAAGGTAGTGAGAGGGAACAATTTCAACCGTTCATAATTTTTTTGAAACGATCTTTACTGTTGAATTAAAAGATAGATGTTCCATCAAATATGTTGTGTTTTGTAAGATAGATTATTCACATTCACAAATATAAATAGAGACAAAAGATACTGCATATAGAGTTGGAGAGTGGGTTGATGCAGGAGTAGACGGTGATTCATATATAATGGAAAGGGAGGCCTTCAAATCAAGTTCACTTGAACCGACTTTCTTAAAGTTTTGTTGTGTTTTGGTTGATAATATGGAAAAAAAGAGTATCAAATGGAGTTGTTAACTGATATGTTGGCTTCCCTCATGTTGGCTTCCCTCATGCGATCTATATACTGGTAAAAGGCCAAAATAGTCTGCATATTCTAGGTGACATGCTGTTGGGCATAGCCTATCCGTTTTATAGGTACAGTACTTTGGACCAATATCGACCAGTATGGGAATGGGATAGGGATACACAACATTGGTCCTGCTTATATGGTTGGTTTGAGCAGGGAAATCTTTGGTACAGTGTGTTGAGGAGAAATGTTCGGGATCAGGATTTGGGGGAGTATCAGGCCTTCTCAGTTTCTTGCATGGGGATAGGAGTGTGGTTGAAGGGTTTGGCTTGTGGTGGGCTGCAACCAAGATGGGGAGGTTTTAGGTGAAGTTTTTTTTTATCCGGTGTTATTGGGCAATTGGTTGACAACCTTGACTTACAGTTGGTTTGGGAAGACCCATCCAAAGAATTGGGTTGGCGATCCCATTGAAAATAATAACACAATGCATTAGTCTTTAGAAGGAATTTTAATTTACATATACATAGTATGCCAACAAAATGACCTGTTTCCCCATGACAAGTAAGAAAATTGAAGAACCCAGATACATTGTCAAAAAAAAAAGAAAGAAAAGGAAACTACAATTATTGTTAACAAGGAAAAAATTCATGGTAAATACAATACACACTTACTAGAAGGCAAGAAAAATTCAAAATATGTTATATTCTCAAGCACAGGATTTTGTACACAAAAATTTCGAATGAATTCAAGTGGAGTTTTCTAGAACATGTCTATAAGCTAAACCATGCTAGGAGTTGTTTCACGCCCTAAATAAACTCAAACACTTAAGAAATTTGTTGGACAGGTAGTGTCAGGATCCATACCCACCCTTATAGGATTAGAGTCGAGACTGGCTAGTAGTTTTAGACTACCCAAGGCTATTTCATGATCAAGTTGTGGTCCTCTATTAATAATTAAAGGGTAAAACATAATACAACAGAAATTTAATAATAAAACCCGTAAATTTGTTTCTTTTTCCCTTATGAATACAATACAAACCATTTCCATTAGAGCTGTGCATAAATAGGATGATGTGAAATTCCATTATATTACATCAACATACAAAAGTATTACGAAAGGACCTTTCATATATTACAAAGCAAAAGTCAAAAGAGTGCATGGCTTACAACTCAATATATACAAAACAATTAGTTCTTAAACATGCCATATTTACTTATGCACATCTCAAACTTGAATGATTTTACACTTCATCACCTGAAAATATGTAAAATTCAACGCATGAGCTTAAAAACTTGTGATTACTATATAAAGTTACAAAAAATTCATGTATATCCTTTGTCAAGCCTTTTTTAATATATTGCGTATAAACTGAGTTAAGAACATTCCATAGAACCAAAGTTCAGAGTGTCGATAAATCCACTTTGATCATATCAATAAAGCTTATAGCATTTCAATGATGTCATCACCATGGACCTATTTAGAAAGGTTGAGACATCTCATTATAGCCACAATTTGGCATTCTATCCTGTAGCCACAATTTGATGGCAAAAAGGTTGAGACATCTCATTATAGCACTACTAGTATCTTTTCTTTGCTCTAAAAGCATAGAATAACCACAGATGGAAATAATAGATCAAAACATGTACATTTCAACATATTGATGTCCATGAAAGTATTGAAGAACAATTGGTAAGGAACATACAAACTCCATTGTAAACATTTCCATTGAAAAGCATAATTTACAAATGTAACCAAAGTATAGTAGTACTCATCCCAAACACTTGTTCTCAGTTAATCATTTCTTAATCAAGTGTTTCTACATGCAAAACATATATTATTCTTATGATAGAATACACATAAGTTCATATTTTGAGTAAGTTATAACGATTAGTGGATGCTATATTCCATTCAAGGTCATTATCCCACTTAGGCTTCATAAAAGTATCTTAAAAATCATTATATTTGTGGCCATGACTGTCTAGATGCCCAAAAACAGAGGCTAGACAACTTCTATTCAAAAACTTTAAGCAGCTACAACTCAACATTTCTGACTCTGATTGGGGCAAAATTTGTGTCCAAGATTCCAAATTGAAGCCCTGAATGTCTAGTTCTAATAGTATTAGTCTTATCATCTAATTCCAAACTTCTAAAATATTATGATTAAAAGAATGAAGGCTGGTCATAAGAAAAAGTCTAGATTTGTTATTATTTTACTTATGTTTTTTCATACTTCATCTCCAAAATCAAAATCTCAAGTTAAATCATGTATCACACTTGTAATAAGGTATTCAAAGGTCTTATATTCATTTAGGTTCAATATCCATTTAGTTAAATGATGAAATTACTATGGATTCTATACTTTTCAATAACCAAAAATAATAACCTAACTATTTCCATGTATTATTCTTAAACACATCAATTAATCAATTGTAATTCGTTCTAATCTTGTTTTTTTTAGATTATATGATAGAAGATAGCATGGAGAATATGGTTCTTACCTCAATTTGGTGTCTTGTACAAAAGTCTTATGTTTTTCCTTTACTTTTCTTGATTTTTCTTTCTTTCCTTCACTTTCTCTCAAGCCAAACACCTTATAGAAGATTCACTCTCTTTTCTTATTTTCTCATATTTTCTAGAGTATTTATACTCTTATCTCACATGCATTCACAGGTCTACATCTTAACTAATAAGCTGTCTTAAAATGATACCAAGTTCCTTAGGATACCACCTAGCAACTAAATGAGTCACCAATTATCTTAATCAACAACTTAAGTTAATTAATCAAAGATTAATCTAATTAATCTCATTTAATTAGGTGAATTATACTGACAGATAATTAATCCTAATTAGGCTAATTAATCATACTTAAATATAGTTAATCTTAATGAATTTTTTACTTGTTAATATCAAAATTTCTTAAACATTAAAGTAAGGCTTTTAAGCATCTCCATTAATTATTTGAAAATCATTTACTCGCTTAATCATACTTAAATGAAATTAGACAGTGAAGCACCTCAATTTTTCTCTTTATACTTTGTATACCGTACAAGTGCAAGTTACAAGAATTTCATGTTATCAAGTATAATATGCATCAACATGCTTTTATTTGCATGAGTAGAATGTTTTCATATATGCTCATTCAAAGTAATTTGAAGAATTTAACATATAATTATTATGCATTAAATGAAGCAAATCGTGCATATAATACTATTATAATACATATTACAAAATCAATTGACACCATTTGATACTTCACTTGTTGGTCATAGCAGAAATGATAAACCAAACCTGAGATGAAGTACAAAGCCACACAGGACAATGAAAGAATAGAGAAGAATTGAAAAAAAATATGATTTTTGTTGAAATTCTCACTGTTTTCGGAATAAGTCTTTTATTCCTTTGTCCCAAAGTCAGCTATCAGAAGTTTAATTGGGACCAGATTTTCTATTTTTTTTATCAACCAATTCCTTATTCATCATTTTATTGTGATAAAGAGATTCCTTCCCTACCAAATGTGGTTTCATCAACTTCGACCTTGTCAAAGATGATGGCAGAGGTTTCCGAAACATTTTTTAGCACAACTTTTGAAGAAGATGGTTAACAATCTTCCTTTATAAAGTTCATATCTTGCTTTGGAATATCATTACTGCTCTTTGTTTCTTTGCACATCATCGCTTTGATTGGTATTTGGAGATAATTGGTTCCTTCCCTTGAATATTCATCTTCACATCGTCATCTTCAACATCCGAACTTGAAGCATCCTCCTCATGAGATATGTCTAAAGATTTAAAATACTCGATCCTAATTTTTTGTAATAAAGCCAAACTAATGGCTTGATATATCGTGAAAGATTGGTACATTGGAACTCCAATCTTATTTCTTCCTTCAGTTCATTTATGAAATGAACTTATTGGAAAGCAATTTATAGTACTTGACATTAGATGTCTGGATGGATTTGACCGGTCGTCTCATGACCTCTTGATCACCACTTAATCACCATTGTATTGGTCCAAACTCGTAACAATAATAAATCAAGGATATAGTGCGGAAGCAGACCCATAGACCAACCTTAAGCACAAACCATGGCCAAAAACGTTTAAAAAGGGTTAATTTTAGTGAATGGGTTCAAACATCCAAAGTTTTGATAAACTTTAAATAAACAAAAATAATTCTTTTCATGTGAAAAGGCATCCTCAAAAATGGTTGAATTGAGCTTAAAAGAGCATCCAAACAAACCCCAAAAGTCCTTGATCAAAACCACTTTTTCAAAAAAAAAAAAATCAGCTCCCAATCAGACTGCTCAAGTACTCATTAAGATTACTGGAGAGATCCTTTACTTGAGAGTTGGATTTTTAGAACATAAAATCTTTTTAAGTATTGGCCAAAAGTGTCAAATTTCACCCTTTCGAGCCCCAAATCCCAACCTTTCATGAAAATGACTTTCAAAATCCAATCCGACATAAAGAATCATAGAAAAACTCGAAACAAAAATCTTAAAATTACATTATATTAAAGAAAAAACATGAAATAATCACTAAACGACCCCCGAACCATATTCACTATCCTCATGTGCATGCAAGTAATGTTTTAGTCTTGTGGCTTTAAAAACAACTTTCAAATCCATACATAACCAAATGTATTCCAAAATAGTAGAATTACATGTCAAATTCCCAAATGTTTATATCAACTATAATCCTATCAAAATAAACAAAAAGTGGGTCACTAAGTCCAAACAAGTTATTCTGTCGTTTTTTTCTATTATCACCTAAAATGTTGTTAGGATAACATGAGTCAATGTTCATAGGATAAAATACTAAATATAAGCAAAACATGAGATGAGGATGTTATGCGCATGCACATATATTCACTAAAAATTACATTTTTTTCTTTTAAAAGAAAAACCCACTCGCATAACTGGTTTTCGTTTCAAACCAGTCTTTGTTCATTAATCCAATTTCAATTCCTTAGTCCATTATCCTTAAACATTCCCACTAACAGTAACTATTTCAAGTTCCCACAACTCATCACACACACACACACATCTTTGGATTACCTCAATCTAAACAACTTATGACTTTTAAAACATATGAACGGATGTCGAAGGAGCATATATAGATTTGATCAAAGGTTACTACCGACTAGTCCTCGAAAGTCCTCTTAAGTACATAACGTACTATATTTTGTCCCGACACACACACCCTGCGTAGACTTCCCGAGCTTGCATTGGAGAACGACTCGTGCCCCTTCCTTAAACGGCCTT
>JAULLF010228721.1:0-11910 GCA_035668175.1 Sarracenia flava
ACATCAAAATTAGTCAAGGCGCTCTGAACAAACTGAAAGATTCCGAGGTTAGAAACATCATTCCTAAACACATCCATCATTCCTATCATAAGCCATGTATCAGTGATACATATATATCAGTGATTCATATGCGTATGAGTGATACATGGGTTATGTATCATTGATGCATATCATATGTTGATACATAGGTCTTGTATGACTGATATTTAACCTATGTATCACTTATACATGTGGTATGTATCACTGATACATGTGCTATGTCCTATGTATCACTGACAGGCAACAATTTATCAATGATGCATGCATGGTGTATAGGTTAATTATAAGTGATACATGACGTATGTATCACTGATTCAAGGACTACATTCGTACATCACTGATACGTAGGTAATATATCACTGATACATATACATCAATCAGTTATACATAGTCTATACTATAGGTTTTTTATCACTAATACATGAGTATGTACCATCAGAGCCCATATATAACTAAATTGAATAATTTGAAATGACTTTTATATAGGTACCAAAGATTTAACCATTAAAATGAGATAACCTTAACTATTCATTTTGTTCTATCACATCTCTTATTTACTTCAATGTAAAAAAAAAAAAAAAAGCATTTATTGATATTACTCATCTTTTTATTAGCCTAACAAAAAATAATTTAACTTTTAAAATTATCTTTTAGTTTATCTTTTTTCTCTATAAATTTACAAACTAATAAATTTTTATTTTTAATTGAGTGCCATAAAAGTGAACAATTTCTGATTATCAAATAATTGATATTAATTTATGTTTTACTTATAAATTATTAAAATTAGATAATTAAATATCTTTTGCCACTGATGAGAACTAGTTCTACTCAATTTTTTTCTTTTTTTCTTTTTTTTGCATGAATGTTACATATTGAAACCTACAAGATAGAGAACGATCTCTAGCCCAAGTGGCATGGGTGTTTGGATCGTTTCATGAGGTCGGGGTTTCGAATCCAAATCTCCTCCCCTCCCCTTACTTATCTATAAAAAAAAACACCTACAAGATAGATAATTTAGATCATAAAAGTGGAACTGAGATCAGCACCTCGGGTTCCAATAGCACCCTATGGTTAGAAACTTAACAACATGTAAGCCATTTCCTAATCTAAAATAATATTAAGCTAGTTTTCCTTTTCTTTCTTTCTTTTTTATTTAAAAAAAAAACTTTCAGTTTATGTTGACATAACATTATGGGGGTTTTTTTTATACAAAATTACAAAAATACACCTTATATTACCTGTAACACCCTGACCTCCGAGGAATTAATTAAAAATTTCTTTTAATTAATTAAAACTACATCTTCATGCTTCTTTTAAAACTAAGCCATAAGACTAGAATTTTCTTCATAAAAATATGAGTTAATTTCTTCATCAAACAAGTCCACCAAAAAGAGGGAAAATGAACTTTTGACTACTGGACTTTTCCATCATAATTCTCCACAAATAAAAAAATATAGGAATGGATAAGCATACGTACACTTTTGAAGAAAACTCATTTTTATTAAAATCAACATACCACTTCTAATTCCTAAACGGATTCTCACCAATGAATGCATAAAATGAATAAAAGAACATCTTCAAATTCCCATGTCATAGTGCTAGGGAATGCCTCGAGTTCGATCTAATCTTCCACTGCGTGGATCACCTATGTTGTTATTTTATAAGAAAATAAAATAACAATGTTAGCTTAAGCTAGTAGGAAACATAATAAGATATGACATGCGAAATGTAAGGAATTATGCATAAATTTGAATGCCAACATTATAATCATCAAGCATAATTCAACTCCTTCACTCTCGCTTCTTTACTTCACTTCTCTTCGATTATGAAACATAAGTTCACAATTTACTTCACAACTTCATGCCTCCGACTCTCCAAGAACCGCTTCCACTTGTGACTCAAACGCCCACAAGTTTCCTTCCTACCTATTGGATTAGTTATCCAATAGTTGAGGCCTCGTTGCAATGAATTTTTTATCCATCGACTTTTCTAACTCGTTATGAGTTAAGTACTTCGTCCCCGCTTGAAGGATGGGCCGTCCTGTACTTCTTAACACTTCTCAACAATTCATTTCATATTCAAGTATACACAAATAATTGATACTTATTATCAATGAACTTTTCAATTTAAATATAATTATATATTATATTTCTTACTTCCCGCTCCCGAAGGACCACTTCCACTAGTGGCTTAACCGCCCACTAGTGATCTTCTCTCCTATTGGAGGCTTCCGCCCAATGTATCGACTGTCCATTGGCACTAGACATAATAATAACCTTCCCTCCTATTGGAGGTTTCCACCCAATGGATCGACTGTCCATTGGCACTAGACATAATAATAACCTTCCCTCCTATAGGAGGTTTCCGCCCAATGGAATTAATATCCATCGGCAAATTTATAATTATTAATCACTTTCTGTCTCTCATGTCAAACTTCACATGCTATCATATAAGTGTTATTATTCCTTTCATTTGATCATGCATACCATCAAACCTACAAACATCTCTTCATACTATCACTAATTTCTAACCCGTGTTGGTCCATTCATTATAAGAAGGTTCACTTTTCATAAAATCTTCCAATTTCCTAACCTTAGCTTAGACTAGGATTAAACTATCATCTTCTATTGTCACATATCACAAGTAACAAACAAGAACTTTTATTTCACAACATCAACTTATTCATTTAAACCCTGAATTAGGCTTTATTTCACATCTTCTATTTCATTTACTCTTATGCTTCAAATCATGTCTTCTATGCAATTTTACATTCGTTTTTAATTAGACTTCAATTCAAAATTCACTACAACAAATGACTTCATTGAATCCAAAGGGAAAGCCAAGGCTATCCCTTTAACCTCCATCCACCATTTTTCTTGTATTTTAAAGAAAAATACTTCACTTTGACGATTAATAGTTAATTTACTATAAAACCTACTACAAAACCAAGCTTTCTTATAAACTTCCAATTTTATACTTTTGTGAAGATGATTTGTCCATTTACTGTACAAAGATTGACATCCACCAAATCTTCTGATTTTTTTTTCATGATCCTAATCTTAAAATAGGATCTCCTTCCTATCATTTATTTTTCAAGATAATATTATTTCATAATTAAGATGAATCATACATTCAAACCTTCATAGAATCCAAGTATAATTTCTATAGGATTCGGCTACAACAAATTTTGCAATTAACCATCTCAAAAACTTCAATTAATCTCCTATACTTCGCATCAAACCTCATGAAATCAATTCGAGACTTCATATAATCTTCTAAAACTTCACAAAACGTACCCGGGTTCAAGGGAGATTATGAATCCTACCTCGCATTCGTAGTGGAACCATACAGTTGAATCGAGTTCACAGCTGCTCCAGATGAGTCCCAAAAATAGCATTAAGCTGTCAGAAGCCAAGTTACCAACTTGTTATTTAATTAATCGGGATAAAAATCCATTTATCCAAAAATTACCAAACTTTAATCATAGGTTATACTCTACACCTATTTCACAGAATCAGAGTCAATTTTACGAAACTAACCCCCAAAGGCCGAAATTCCCAAATCAGCCACAAATCCGACCCGAAAACCCTAGTTTCTTCAAAACTGAAATTGATCTCCCAAAGATCATTTCAGCAGGCTTAGATAATTCTATCTAAGTCCAATTTCAAGATATAATCATCAATTGATCAACAAAAATATCAAAATCCAATTATTGTTCCCGTCGGGTTCAGCACCCTAGGCTCTCGATCGATCATGAAACATCAACAATAATCCAAACAAAATTACTAGAAACGTTCTTAGGATCTAGAATCATACCTTCAATGGAAAAATCTGAAGAAATCGAGTCAAGTCGCAACCAAATCGAGGAAAAATCGATCGTCGGCATGCGCGGCGGTGCGCGCTGTGTTTGGCCGCTTCTCTCCCTCATCCATTGCTTCTCTCTCTCCCATCCTTACCGGTGAAGGACGCCGGAGGCGCGCTGGTGGTGGAGCAATGCCGACGGCTCCTCCTCTGCCTCTTTTCTTCTTCCCCTTCCTTCGATCTCTGAATCGTGCCCCCTGTTTTCTGCGTAAAACCCACACTACCAAACACCCCACCCTCTATACTGATTTCAGGGGTTGCCCCCCCTTTGCGCGACTGTTGTGTAATTTTTTTTTTTTAAGAAAAGTAGATAAGTATATATATATATATATATCTACTCATATCTAATGATAATGCTTTTATCAAAAAGAGATAAACATTAATATTCAAATCTTTTTTTAAAAAAAATAACTTAAATCATTAAATAAAACGTACCCCTATCTCACCATGTCTCAAGAGTTAAAATAATATAAAATATTTTAAAACTGGGTCCATACAGTTATAACAAGCGCGGTCACCTATCCTCTAATTTGAAAGCTCTCAGAGCCCCTTCTTGAGTCCAAAGTCGCGTAGCGTTCCCTCCAAAGATTTATAAGCACATTAGTCTCACTACGATAGGAGCTCATATGTAGCATGCAGTCCACGAAAACTAGTCCCGATCTCCGTATCATAGACGGCTCCGAGTTTCGTCAGCCAAGTGTGTGCGTATGGTGGTGAGAATGGTGGAAGAAATAAAATAATCGAGATTAACTCCTAAACTACCATAAGGAAGATGACATCTAAGGTTATATTCCAACGTAGTCTAGTTAGCCGTCCTAGGAGAGTGTAAGAACTACCACAATTGAGATGGTGACAACGGAGGTTTCTCCGAATACACATAGCCAAAAAGGTAAGGGGTAAGACTACCATGAGTCTCAAGTCAAGGTTATATACAACCAAGACTGAGGGAGTAAGACTACCACGAGTCGTTACTCCATAGGATGCTACAAACAACACCTCATAGATTGTGCTGTGAATACAAGGACTAATGAAAGTGAATGCATTCGGCAGTTAGACAATATACATCATATAAATCCTAAGGAAATCTACATAAGCATAGATAGAAATATACACTACCATGAGAGGAAGTTGTAATACATTGGGTATGATGGATCTTGAAGCATTGATGAAGGATTTAATGCCAAAGGCTTGAGGAAGCCCAGAGAGAATCTAGAGCTCCTCCAAGAACAGCCAGACGACTGGGAGAAGTCTCTCACAAAACCTAGTGGCGGTAAAATGTGTTTATATAGAAAAATACACCGGCGCTAGAGCTCTCTTCGAGCGTGTCGTGAGCGCTTGATGGCGCTCAAGCACTCTTCGAGCGTAGTTAAAGATTATAGGCTTTTTCTACCCGCGCCAATGAGAGTTTGACATGGTTTCAACGGTGAGCTCGAGCGCTCTACGGGTGCACTACTGGCGCCTCAAAAACCCATCTCTCGGTAAATAGAAACAAGATATTAAACAGAGACACTCGAGCACTCTACGGGTGTTTCAATATCTCAACTCTCAGCTTAACGTGAAAAGCACAAATAATATTAGCCGCTCGATGCCGCTGGAGCTCTTTTTGAGCACTTGAAGGTGCTCGTACCCCTTTCACGCGCCAATGCCTAGAAATCATGATAAAGTCATAATTTCTCTAAGGCAATATAAACATAAACTACCCTTAAGATATAATATGATTAATGAAGTATGTATGTGTATGTAGATGCCATATACATTGTACTAGATTAGGAGCGGGTCTGCTGAATGTGAACTGGACGGCGGACCTAGACACAAACACCTGAAACCCCAAACCTAAAATCAAAAGTACAGACACAATAGTTTTGTACTTAACCCGGGAATAACCAAAATACTAACAATCTCCCGCTTTGACATGTTTGGGACAAAACCATTAAAATAAATAAGTCTATACAAGAAAAATAAATCTAAGAGAATACATGAGAACACTTAGCTCACATACGCTGGAAGACCTATACGAAACTGTATGGCTTGTGCAGACAGCATGTACCTACTCACTGCACAGGAAACTCAAAACCAGCGTGAAGCAGATATGTGATATAAAAATAAAACATAAGTGCATGTTAAGAGGATCAGGGCAGAAAAAAATTGCAGGTATTGAAATCATGCATAAAGATATATACAACAAGAGCATACATCATGTAAAAAGCTTGTAAGTAAAATATCATGTCATAATATCAAAAGTAGTTAAACACAACTACATCACAAGAACTACATCAAAACAACATCTCTCCCCCTATCACGGACTTCTCCCCCTTTTTGTCTTGGAAAGACATAAGGGAGCGAGTAGGCCACTAACAGGCAGCAGTATCACCGGTGTTGCCAGCCTTGTTAGTGTCGGTGTCTCCAACAGTGGTTGGTGTAGCACCTTGAGAAGCTTCATTTCCACCGCCGCTTTCTCTTCTCGTGTTCTGAGGTCTTAAATTATGTCGCTGAAGAGCTATTGCTCTACCCACATAGACTCTTGAGTACTGATCATGTCTTACACTTTCTTTTTGAGTCCATCCAGCCAGGTGTCCAAGTGAGCATGAAGCGAATCAAGATGATTGGTAAGATGGTGGGAGGAAGAAGAGGAGCCAATAGCAAGGGTGCTGGGTGGAGTTGCTACAGTAGGTGATGGAGGTCTCTGTTGAGGAACACTGTTGTCTGGTGGCTCCTCGCGTAAAGGCAGATCATCGGTATGGGGTGGGACCATGTGACGTGGCTCGCCAGCAGCCAGGTAGATGGCTAGAAAGGTAAACATTAGAGGCGGAGGGGCTGGCTGGATACGCACACTCACAGGAGTGGCTGTGTCATCATAGTGAACATGAGCAGTGCTATGTGACAGGGACTGTAGAGTGATATCACTTAGACGTTGCCGAGTAGGCTCCTGCGAGAGCTGGGGCACATACTGAGTAATGCAAAAACGAGTGATGAGAGAGGGGTATGGAATTGCAGAAGTACCGGGTGGATGTCGAGAGTAAGTCATGATGACGAACCACATGTGGTAGTCAAGATCCAAGAAGTAACCTTGGCCTATTGTGTCACACCCTGACCTTCTACATTAGTCTAAGTGTCTACACAAAACTCGTAAGTACACGGAGTAGAATTAACCCGAAATAAAATTAAAAGTACTACGCTTGTAAAGTTTCCTTCTTTAAAGAAATCTACAACACTTCACCAAGATAAAACAAACGACTAGTTAAAATCTTTCTTTCTATATAAACATAAAATTATTTTCTTCATTTGGTTTCCCCAAATTATACCCCAAGACCTTATTTTTTTAAAAAAAAATTTAAACGTAAGTAAAAGGAAAGGTGAGAAACTGTATAAATGGAGACCGCTCGAACGGTCTCACCTCTGCTCAAGTGGTGTGTACAGATACAGTTATCCTGCACAAATTCCTGTAATAAGATTTGGATCAAGACTTATACATTCTAACTTCTACAAACAAAAATACTAATATCCGGTAGTATGAACATGTCCCCAAACCCACTATATATATATATATATATATATATAAAGGTTAGAATTCTCAAGATGGATTCCTATGGAAAAAATAAAAGAAACATTTGAATAAATTTCCTTTTTTTTAGTTGCAAAATCATCCAAGCATAATGAGTGAGAATTCAAACCTCTATATACATCATTCTAATAATCTGAAAACTCACAGCCATAAATCTTAAACCTTGTAACGAATATTGACATCATGAGTCATTATTAAGAACAATTTATTCAACTCAAGGTAAAAGAATAATAGAAATTAAACAAACCCCAAAAGAATCCCCGAATCCTCTCCACATGCATGCAAATAATGCAAGTGGCTCAACGGCCTTACAACTTTATTAAACCAAATGAAACTAAAGATTAGTATACTACTACCGGCTCTACTACTAAATAAGCTGTGAATTAAATAAATGAATAAAAATTCATATCCACGAGTCCCACGTCATTAGTGACGGGGAATCCTTCAATCAAATCTACTCCTCAGCGATCGCCTTGCATGTGTTACTTGCATTGTTGTTTCAAACAAACAACGCATGAGCCGAAACTCGTAGGAAAATGATAATCTGACATGTAAAAATGTGAAAGTATGACGATCATGCAATAGTATAAGTGTGAGTGCTTTAACATGAAATAAACTTTATTTACTCTGTCACATATACATAATCAAAAATAAAAGATAAAGTTTCCATTACATCTCATCAAGATCACTAACCAGACACCCCACTTACGGACTAAACCGGGGGGAAGACTCCCTGAAGGTTCACATGGAACCACAACCAATCCACAGAAACCCCACGTACGAACTAAAACCGAGAGGAAGGGCTCCCCGAAGATTCATATAGAATCACCAATCCAAATATAGCATACATGACAACAAGAAGTAGAATGTTAGTCACACACCCTCTTAAATCTATTAGAGGCAATTTATTACAACTTTAAGGGTGAAGCCTAAGCTTGACCCATCATCTACCGAAAATATAGTTTGATGTTTCTATCAGCAAGTTATCAAATCCTATTGATTTATAACCCAATTACATCCTCATATCCCCAATTTCACCCAAATAGAACGAACGCATGTTTTCCCTAAAATCGGAGAATAAAACAACCATTCTAACCCTAACCCTTATATTAGGATCATATCATACACATCTAGGCCACATATGGACAAGTCTAAAGTAGTCTAATTGTAAGGTAACTATTCAAGCAATAACCAATTTCAATATCCTAAACCCTAGGGTTCGTCATTCATCAAATTCGTATGAAAAATTAAAACTTTTGTAACTTATAATCGTGAAATACATCGTATATCGCCCCTAGGGATCAAAGGGTATCATGATCCTACCTGGGATTGCAGATGGAAAGCTAAAAATCGAAGGTCCCGAACCCCAAGTCATAGTAAAAATCTAAAACAAAGAGGGTTTTCGGTAATTGCAAGAGATATAACCAAAAGTACGAGAATTTCACAAGAAAATTGATGAAAACTTATCGATTGGAAGTCTAGAATCGATCAGACGATGTCCCCTCGTGATCCCTAATCGTCTCCTCAGTGTTTTCAATCGAGAAGAGGAAAGAAGTTATGAAAATAATTTAAAAGTTCCAAGATAGCGACATATCAGATCATTCTGGTCTACAAGGACCACTCGAGCGGTCCTGGGGTCGCTCGAATGACCCCCTGACTATTTGGCCGGTTAGAAATTTATAAAATCTGAGGCCCAAACCCAATCCAAAAACCTCAAAACTACACCCGATACCCCAGAATAATATTCCAAAGGTTCTAGAACAACCGTTTAGTATTGACGACTCTAAATTAAGATCGAATTTTAGTTTGCATAATTTTTTTAATCGATTTTTCAAAAAAAGTTTTAAAATCCGGTTTAACTAAAATTCAGAACTAAAACGGGTATGGCCCCAACAACCTTCCACACTTTAAGAGATTTCATCCCCGAAATCAACATACCTCGTGGTCTGAATAAGTCTTGATACCTCTCTCGGACAAAGGATTCCCTCTCCCACGTTGCCTCGTCTTCGCCGTGGTGCTGCAATAGCACCTTGACATACAACAAGGTTTTACCTTGCAAAACCTGCTTCCTAGTGTCCAGAATCCGCATAAGTCGTTCCTCATATGTGGCATCCTCAGTTACCCTCAGGTGTAACCAATCAAGAATGTGTCACAGGTCCGGTTCATATTTTCGAAGCATGAAAACATAAAAGACATCATGCACCGACGATAGCTGTGGCGATAAAGCTAAATGGTACACCACAGCTCCAATTCTCTCCTCAATCATGAAAGGCCCGATAAATCGTTGCGATAGCTTGCCACTTTTATTGAATCTCATTACTCCCTTCCGCGGGGAGACCCGAAGAAAGACATGGTCTCTCACTTGAAACTCTAATGGTCTCTGTCTACTGTTGGTATAACTTTTCTGGCAACTCTGCGTTGTTGCCAATTGCTGTCTGATAACTACAATTCTCTCAGTCGTCTCTCCAACTAATTCAAGCCCCATCAAGACAGATTCCCCCATGTTTGTCCAACACATTGATGATCTTCATGGTCTTTTGTATAGCACCTAAATTGGAGTCATCTGTATACTGGACTAATAACTGTTATTGTAGGCAATTCATGCCAACGGCTAAAGATTCTCCCATGATCCTCAAACCCAACATGCAACCCTCGACATGTCCTCCAAAACCTGACATGATAGGAATAGTACCCCGTGCAAACGGATGACCTCATTGACGTACAAAAGATACCCTGATCGGTCATACGCATGTGGATGGCACGCGATACCCGTAAGCAAACTGGTACTCATATCTAAATGCCCATTCTTCCAAAAACACGAGGATCCCAAATCCACTCCTAGAAAATAAACAACCTCGCCGACATATATCGGCCTAAATCATCCTGCCCCTAAGGTCTCATTAGTCCTGCGCGGACCCTTAACGTGATTATACGATTCCACGAATGCATGGTGCACCACATCATAATCACGTTATGGGTCCGTGCAGGACTGATGAGACCACGAATGCATGGTACACCACATCATACCATCTCAAGGATTGGCCCAACACAAGCACACTCTGACCCTCAACTGCTATACACACAATAAGAACTCCACACCCAACTCAGACTTGGTTCCACTTAGGACATTTTTTCATCGGTTCCTCAAGGCCTTGCACAGCACCAGGGCAACCTACCTTTGCATAATGCACAAAGGTTTATGGTGAAGACCTGAATGTACTCATGGTTCGCCTCTCACATGAACCTCTACGGGTCATGAGCATCACGTCTCCCCGTGTCACAAGCAACTCACTCAAATCACTAAAGGGATGAACAACATTGTCACAATTTGCACCATTGGTCACAACCCCACTCGTCAGTTAAGTTAGCATCGTTATAAACCAACCCCACCATTGAGGGAAGGGAGGAGGGACTTCATTCTTGACCTCTCATGATAAATCACCACATCATCACGCCTCCCCGAACCTTCATGGGGTACTAACTCCATCTCCCTAAATAAACTCAACATTCTACGAAGGGCACCAGGCAAAGAACTCATCACCTACATTGGTTCATGGTACCACAAACCCGAGAACAAGATCACCAATAAGAGACAAGCAACCTACCATTCCGGGTCAAAAGACGTATTTGAATTAGAAGGTGGAATTAAGATGGGTCATGTGTTACATCAATCCCTTACACTTCCAATGTTATCACGCCACCAACGAGGTCTAAGATCTTTCTCAACCATGTTGATATTATCATGACGATCAACTCAGCCATACACCTCGGGTATTCTTTCCAGGGTATACATCCCACTTACAGAGTTCTCATACTTTAGTTCTAGCAATCACATGAGCTTTAATGGTTCCCACTGCAACGAGCTCATAAACTCAACCTTATTAGAACTACACATAAATGCCATATTCACAAGTCATACTCTAATACCTTCCTTCCGAAGAAATCGGTTAGATCAATATCAACTTCGAATAACCAAGCAGTTTCGCTGCCAAGTAGGCATCACCCAGTGTAACCCATAAGACACTCCATGGGGCTCAAAACACGTTATGCGTCTTAAGAGAGACCACGTAAACCTTGTCTCTACCAGCCCCTCAAGGGCACAGCACCCCAGACTTTTTGAGATCACAAATTAACAACAAATAATGGCCCGTAACTTCCATACATTGGCCATCGGTCCAACCCAAAGGTTACTTATACACACCCTCATTAGGGATTCCCGATAGGTAAAACAACCAACTCTCATTAGGGATTATGAGAGAACATACACACACTCGCGCTACCATACTTGCCCCACTCACAATCACCATCAGAAAGTCCTCACAAAACATTAGCCCTAAGAAACCTTTACCCTAACACTACCCAAGGAGTGTTGGATAGTATGCTTAAAAGCCATGCTTTTATGCATTTATTATCCGGGATCTAGGAATATTAATGAGAATTCTAGTGAG
>JAULLF010230909.1:0-11891 GCA_035668175.1 Sarracenia flava
GATACCTCTCATCCTCTCTATCTTCTGGGATGTTCTAGGACACTGATCCCTAGATAGAGTAATTCCATGTCTGAAAGGAAGAAATCCTTTCTTGGAACTTTCCATGCCAAAACGAGTAATAATCAAGTCAATATAACGGGCCTGGGATAAGCCTAACATCGTACATGATCAATCTCGCAAGAGATTGATCCCAAGGATTTGGCCCGCTTCTCCCAAGTTCTTCATGTCAAATTGACTTGATAACCATACCTTCACCGAAGATAACAACCCCACATCATTGCCGATTAGGAGTATGTCATCGACATAGATGACTAAAAACAGTACCTTGCTACCATCACGCTTCCAGTACACACAATACTCGATAGGACACTGATCAAAGCTGAAGCTCTTGATCCCCTGATCAAATTGAGTATTTCAAGACCTTGATGCTTGCTTAAGTCCATAAATGGATCTCTTAAACTTGCACAACATGTGCTCATGGCCCTTTGCAATAAATCTGCCTAGCGGCATGGTATAGATGCTCTCGTCAAGACTTCCATTAAGGAAAGTTGTCTTGCCGTCCATTTGCCAAATCTCATAGTTGAGATTCATAGCAATGGATAAGAGAATCCGAATATACTTAAGCATGGCTACCGGTGAATAGGTTTCCTCATAATGGAACCCTTCTTTCTGAGTAAACCCCTTCGTAACAAGCCTTCCTTTGAAGGGTTCCACATTCCCGTCCACTCCTCTCTTTTTCTTGTAGATACATTTTCACCCAATGGGTTTTATCCCATTTAATGGTTCTACAAGCTCCCAGAGCTGATTAGAGTACATAGACATTAGACTCTATCTCAAATTCCATAGCCTTTTGCCACAATTTTACATCCCAGTCTTGAAGTGCTTCATTGTAATTCCGGGGTTCGGTATCGAGTTCTTCTAGGATCCTATCAAGTGACTCTCCCAAGAACGTGAACCTTTCGGGTTGACGAACAACCCTCCCACTACGATGAAACCCCTCATATGTACTCACGATAGGCGGTGTCTCATTCTGCACATCAGGTATATTTTTTGGTTGTACCATTTTTTCATTCCTAACCTCTTCTAGAACAATTAGTGACCGGGATTTGTGGTTTATTATATAATCCTCTTCTTAGAATCTTGCATTTGTGCTAATAAATACCCTCTGACTCTTAGGATTATAAAATAGATCACCTTTAATTCCTTTGGGGTACCCAATGAAGAAACAGACTTCCATGTTTGGCTCCACCATACTCGGGTCTCCCACCAACACATGTGATGGGCAACCCCATATCCGGAGGTGTTTAAGACTTGGCTTACACCCAGCCTACTACTCCATAGGGGTATTGGGAACCGTCTTAGTAGGTACCAAATTCAGAATAAAAACCGTTGTTTATAACACAAATCCCCAAAACTAATGTGATAAATCTGAATAACTTATCATAGACCTTACAACTTCCTTAAGGGACCTATTCCTCATTTTCGCTACACCATTCTGCTAAGGCATCCCTGGTGCACACAACTGGGATGTAATCCCATGTTCTGATAAGTAGTCCCCGAACTCCCCAAGAAGGTATTCACCACCACGATCAGATCATAGGGTTTTGACACTTTTACCTGTCTGCTTCTCCGCTTCAGCCTTAAACACTTTGAATTTCTCAATGGTTTCAGACTTGTGGTGAAGCACGTAAATGTATCCATACCTGGAGTAATCGTTAATGAAAGTGACGAAGTACTCATACCCACCTCTTGCCTAAATGTTCATGGGACTACATACATCAGAATGAACTAACTCCAACACCCCTTTGGCTCTAAGTTCCTTGGCCGTAAACGGCCTCTTGGTTATCTTACCTTCTAATTAAACAGATTCGCAGACTGGAAGTGCCTCCACTTCCAATGAACCCAAGGGTCCATCTTCTACCAGTCTTTGTATCTATTTTAGATTAATATGACCTAGACGAAGGTGCCAAAGTAGTGTTCGGTTCAATGAGGAACCTTTCCTTTTTAGTGGTAAAGCACGGAAGTTATTCACCTCATTCTTATTATTAGTAGAAATAACCGGATTTAAAATATAAAGACCACAATCCAATGTACCACAACAGATAAACTGTTTCCCAACCATAATATTGCAAGAATGCATATTAAAGTTAACAGAGCATTCATCAATGCCCAAACAGGAAATCGAAACCAAGTTTCACTTAATTTGAGGTATATATAAAATGTTCTTTAATATTAAACACCTATCTCTACCAAAATCAATAACCACGTCTTCCACTGCAATAGCAGATACCTGGGATTCGTTCCCCATCTGAAGGTAAATCTCGCCATTTCTAAGTTGCCTGGTTACCTGGAACCCCTGCAATGAATTACAGACATGATTAGTGGCTCATCTATCTACACACCAAGTTTTTGTAGATATAACCGCTAAACATGATTCGCCAACCAAATAAAAAGCATTCTCTTCAGCCATATTCATATTCATAAAATCCCCTTTGGTAGTTTGCCCTACCGCTCGATCCTGACCACCAAACATTTTTGTAAGGTTTAGGATCATAACAGCTGCTGTTGCCATAAACCGATATTAGCTTTGCAAAACATCTGACATGGAAGTCAAGATGTAGTAACATTCCATCCAATCAGCTTTTATCCAATTCTGATAGTTCCGGACCTCCTATTCGGGAGATCCACTATCAGGTGTGGGTGGACATGGATCAAATAACACGAACCCGCAATTGTCTGAGGTTAGGACAAAATATAAATTTCTTTTCCAATTGATAATGTTAGATCCATATAGTTTGTGTTCTTTGAGATTCGCCCCAAGTGGATTGAAAGATCCCATTATTAAATCCTGAGAAACAAAAGAGAAAACTTTTTAATTCTTTGAAAAAATTTAGGGTCTCTCAACCTTTTAATTTTTAAAGAATTATTGGCAGCCTGAAGCCTTTATGATTAAGCAGGCCACGATAGTGTGGACGTCTATTAATCAATTCCCGTCCGTATAGACATACTAGTCTATTAATTCCTCTTAGGAAGTATCACAACAAAAATCGTTCGCCTAGAGTCACATTAATTGATTAAGCCACGATAGTGTGGACATCTAACCAATTAACGAAAAAGAAGTAACAGACCTTTATTTCCAGATATATCCTATGTAATTAAATAGCCAATTACTTTAGTCTCTACAAATAAAAGCAGTGACTCCAATGGGGAGGATACTTTTATTCATGGGTTAAGTGTATAACTATCACACCTAATTTGAAAATCCCTTGACAAAGTCCCGGGCCTGGTGTGTGCGAGCCCCACTCTGCACGTCATTTCAAATTAACTCATTTCGGATATTCGTACCGGAGATGCCATGATTATAACCCTTCCGATGGGGAGACCGAAATCGAAGCCGACACGAGAGTTATAATCATATCTCCAACGAACGTGCGATGGAGACTGTTAGATTTATCTGTGAATAAATCCTTCTCCCACTTAATATTTTAAAATGTGGGTTTTACCTTTTTGATTATTTTAAAAATTAAATACATTTTTAATTATCTGATTAAAAGAAATCCAGCCTTAATCAATTAAAAATTCCATATTTAATTAATTAAAACAAAGAAAAAAACTTTTTTTAATTTTTCGAAAAGAAATTAATTACCCGGATTTTACCAAAATTCCTAATTAATTATATATTTAATGTAAAAATTAAATAACTTAATTATCTATTTATCTTCCATTTTAAAAATTGGTTGGATTAATTATTTTATAACTCTCGTTTTCCTAATATTCCTTGATTCAAAAAGAAAATCATACATAAAATAAAAAAATAAAAACTATTCATGCCATTAAATAAAGAAAATAAATAAGTAATTAAAATTAACGATAAATAAATAAATAAATAAATGCCGTTACGATTTGGTCCGTGCGTTTAATCTTTTAATCCGACGACCTCTGATTAAAGATTAAATCCTTAGGGTTACGAAACCCTAATCGAGTCGCCGAAGGCCCGATATACCGCCTCAGCCCCCAGAGTATCGTCATAGTCTTGGACCACCACTAGGACGCCGAAAAAAGCCAAAACGAAGCCAAACGGCCCCTACCCAGCCCCTATGCCGAGCTGCTGCCACACCAGCGCCGCGTGCCCCGCGCTAGCACCTGCTGCTATGCGCGCATGCCGCGTGCCTGCTGCCACGCGCACATCTCGCCTGCTTACTGCCTGTGTTGCGCAAGCCACGCGCATGTTTGCTGCACGAGTGCCGCACCTGCCCCGCACCGCGACTGCTACTATGGTTTCCGCCTCGTTTTCGATCCTTGTTCTCTGCTGCTACTACGACGTGACCGTAAAAAAGGCCTCGTCGCGTTTTTTATGAAAAAGCAAGAACAATTGTAATATAAATGCATTATTACCTTGAAAAAACATGTAGCAATGTTTCTAGCACCTGCATCACATGTTGAGAGACCCGACGATCTTCTCACATATCACCCAATGCACGTCTCGATTCAAGTGTGTGGGCACCGATCCGAATCAAATCTTTTGATTTCAAACACACTTTGATCCCTCCAAAATATTGTGGAAAAATCACAAGGGAGGAGAGGGAGGGTCGACGGCAATTGGAGGAGAAAAGAGAGAGAGAGAGAGAGAGAGAGAGAGAGAGAGAGAGAGAGAGAGAGATTTGAGTTATGGAAGATTAGGTCAAAATATTTTCTCCATGGAGATATATATATATATATATATATCAATCTTTATTTATGTTAATACTTATATCCCTTCCTATATAAATATGAGAATATATATGTATATATATCAATATAAATAAAATATATCCTCTCTCTCTCTCTCTAATAAAATATATGTATTTTATTTTCCATGCATTAAATGATATATCTATGTATATCACCTTCCTAATTGTATTAAATAAAATACACTCATATAAAGATTTAACCCCCTTAGGGCCGACCATGCTTTAATTTAGAAACCAAAATTATTTTATATATTTTAATATATATCAATATATTAAAATAGCCTTAAGTGTATATCTCATTACCATAAAGACAATGACCAAAATACACTTAACAAAAATAACTTATTCTCTCACCAATTATAGCCGGCCACCCTTGGGTCAAATACCTAATATGCCACTTTTCCAATTATACCCCTGGTTATTTAATTTAATATCCCGATCGTCCCGGCGAAAAATCCGACAATCGAATTAAATTAAATAATACCCGAAGCCAACCAAAAATCTGTGCGTAAAATTGGGCTACATGAGGGATCAAGAGGAAGTATAGGGCTTGGGCTAATCGTATGAGAAAACGGGATATCCCTAACTCAACCTCCCGATTTAGATAATTTCTCGCACAAATCAGGACTTATTCCACTAAAGGCCCTAATTGAACTCCCAGCCCTAACTCGAATTATGTCTCGAGTTTCCAATTACCATTTGCACAGAAACCTCCTCACGTTTAAGATATGGATTCATCATATTCGAATTAGGTTACTATAAACCCGGTTCGATTATCCTCTTATCCTTGCACCCACATTGCTTATACTTTTGACATGCCGGATTAAAAGATCCACTTACATGATTCTGGCATAGTCAAACCTATAAGCCAAGCATAGGAAGGGGAACTCCTCAACCTAAGTTGAACGTGGTTTCCATTAGTTGATTATCAACCATCGATCAAATAATGACAGCACCTAACCCACCGGTCATATTAATCTTAATATCGAAATCTCGGCCATTGGTGACTCAAAGCATTGCGCATCATCCGAACATGATTCGATCAATCACATCGGGATTAAGAGTACATGCAATACATGATAATAGAGGATGTGGATCAATTCATATAGTTAGTATAGAATTGATCATTCTAATGATCCTGCTCAATACACTCCCTATGTACAAACACATCGAGCTCGAACATCAAATTTTCAGATCGAAATTTGAGCCATTTGACCTAGCCAAGACCAGCTACTATAACGATGCGCTACAATCGTACAAATAGATTTTCCAGGTCCATTGCGATTGTGAGCCTACTTGTATATTTGTCAGAACCTTTGACCCGATCTTTCTCGCTTCATGCACCGAGTCAAATACTAGATAGAATATACGAACTATACATTCACACATCATACATACAATAAATATGAAATAGTAAATGCAAAAACCTCTAAATTATTTTCTCATTAATATACCAAGGATCAATGATAATAAAATACATAAAAGCATGACTTTTAAGGCATTGAAGAAAATAATATTTCAAGAAGAAGTTCGGCCAAAGATATGCAAAAACGGATGAAGGAAATCGACATACCTTCATTATTTTGGTCATAAAATTCTCTAGAAATTGAATCTGGATGTAAGACAAATACCATTGAAAAGAAGACTTCCGACGCTTCAATTTGGATATAGAAATGACTTTATTTCGAGTTCAGATGAAGAAGTTATGCTCATTTAAAGTTTGACAAAAAGTGTAGTCACAGAAATACGTTTAGACTCTACGATTCATTTCGGAAACTCGTCGCCAACACCGTCGCAACACAAGATCGTCACCAATTAGGACTTCTATCGTTGAAACCGTCTGGACTCTCTTCGCTATTTCCGTCCGGATTCTTTGATTCCATCCGGACTCTTCGTGCCAACAACTCCTAATCTGAGAAGGACTCCAACTTTCGGGCACTATCAGGAAGAAATCACAAGACGGGAACATGGCCGTGGCCTACTTCCTGAAGGCCTTGTAACCACCCTCCCAGTACTCTGTGATCTAGATCTACATATCATCGCTCGCCATGTGCTGCTCGATACACTCCCGAATAGCAGCCTCGAACTCGGCCATTTTCATCAAAGCCGAAACCCCGACTACCCTCTCTCGTGTTAGATCATCCCGGCATGCCTGAACTGTTCCCAACAACTGAACGTTCTCGTACTTGGCCTCCTTCAGCTCGGCCTGGACTTTTATCTTCTCCTCAAATGTGGCCTGGTGCACCGTGGCCTCCCTCTCCAGATAAGCCTTCAGCTTTGAAATCTCCAGCTGGAGGCTGCCGTTCATGCCCGTCGTCCCCTTCAGGCTGTCATTCACCTGTTGATGGCACTTTTTCACCGTCTTCCAGGCGGTGCTGTACTCCGTCACCTTCATGGTGGCGTGGTAGCTAAGGGAAAGCGACTATAAAGGACCCAAGCAAGTATGACAGCTACTTGTAATAAGACATGAAACTGAATGGATAGAGACAATACCTTAGCCACCTTGTAGAGAAGGCTACCAGTGATCTCGTCGGGAGCGAGGGATTGCGTAAGCTCCTTATCATGCTTGGGGAGAGCCCTTTCGTAAACCCCTCGGATGGAAGCCACCCCATTGAAGAAAGATCCTTCTTATCCCACAAAAGTGTTGGTCGTAGGCCATTTATCTGGTCTCTGGCCTGCCCCGTCGAAGGACTGGAGCGTAATTTCCTGACCAGCTTGAGACGGGCCAGTAACCTCGCGACGACCAGCCGAAGAGCGAGCTTCTGCCCCTGCCGTGGACTCCCTCGGAAAGGCTACCTCCTGTGGAGTCGAAGAAGACACTCTTCGGCATTTGGACTGTTTAGCCTCTCCTCCGTCGCCTTGAGCCTGGCGGTCTCTTATCTTTAACGCACATGGCCTTCTGTCCATCTCCCCCAAATTGGTTTGCTCGGTCTCCCCCTCTACGACTGCTAAGCCTCCTTCTCACATAAAGACTCATATCAGCAAAATACAAGTATCCAAGCAATGATACCTACAAAAAAAAAAAGGAGAGAGGGAGCTACCTCGAGGGGCACCTCGCCCCCTGCCAGACGAAGAAGACTAAGCGACATCGAGGAGGCCTCAGGACCAATAAGTCACTCACTCAAACTATTCGGGCTGACCATAACCTTCCAGTCTCGGTCAGGATGTGCCAAAGATGTATCAACGACAGCCCTCTCTTCTTCCGAGAGCACCACCTCCGTGGCACGATGGTCCTTAGGCAGACCAGCCCAGACCTGGGGAACCCGTATCGCCGCTGCGGACCAATTCTCTTAACTCTGTATCTCCCATCATTAGCCAGAGACAAAGAAAAAGCAACTTTTCCAATTTTTGGAGGAGGGCATCTTCTGCACCAGGCTCTTACCCCTTTGGGCCGTAAGGCTGACGTACCTAGAAAGCAGTTCTACCGGCTTGTAGTAATAGAAAAACTCTACAAGCGTGATAGCCCTACGGTGAACCATCCTCCACAAAGCCATACTGCCTACAAGGATCCTCCAGCCATTCGGCGCTAGTTGCCCAGGAGCAATACCCAGGAAACTTAGGAATTCCCTGACGAAGAGAGGAAGGGAAAACCTGAGCCCAGCCTGGAATGCCCCTTCGAAAAAGCACACCTCCCCCTCCAACGGCATACACGCCCTCTCGTCCGACTCGGGCACCCTAAGTTCCATCAAATCTGGCATTTGATATGCGGCTGCCATCCACTCCAAGTCTTCGACCCGGACCGTAGACCTCTCAGCCTCTACCGAAAAAGAAACTTAGGTCCCACTTTCTCCCATGTTTGTCGGCCTGGCTTCCTCCTCGTGAGGAGCACCACCAGAAGAACCTCCCTCACACCTACGTCGTCGTCACGCAACCAAAGCCTCCTCCTGAGAGGTAGATGGCTGGGACCCCTCCATCAGCGGCTCCCCTTGAACCACGACAAAAAAAAACAGCTAGGACGACGCTCAAAGGTTAAAGGTTCAAAGCACGTAAGGAAAACCTAGATGATGAACTACTCGAAGCTACGACACTTCGAAAACCCTCATCTCCCTTGGAATCGGAATAAATTACAAATGGACTCCTATACGAGGACATTAACCCTCACGAACCCTAAGGAGGAGATGAAGAAGAAAAGACACAAAAGAAAAGCAAAGATATGGAAGAATAAACGTACCAGAGATCTTCCCTCAGATTCCGTGATTGAGTGCGCCTCCGGAGTGCCTATACCCTTCTAAGCAACAGTTACGTCAAGTGTCTTACCCCGAGAGTATACCCTCAATCGTAATCGTGCATCTTCATTTACACCGGACAGCTAGCCCTCAACCCGCATGGTTAAGGCCGCCCCGCATTTATTGCGAAGGGACATGGCCTTCCTTTAGTCAACCAACACGTGTCCAAAGTTACGTCTAGGGACTCCCCTATCAAAAATCCAAGGCCATACCTGAACAACACACATCCTGATTAAGCGAACATTACTGATCAGCCATCAACGATCAAATATGTCCTGATTACACCACCGATCGGCCCCAAATATGTCCTGCGTGGCCAAAAATTACCCGGCAGGTGCAGAGGACTACGACTTTACATACAGCAAGAACCCGGGATGGACAAAGTACTCTCTATCTCCCTCTGCATTTGACCGAGCGCCATATAGAGTACAGGGGCTACTGATACGTACCCAACAAAAACGAAAATTCAAAACAAATTTAGCAACAAGCGAATGTAAAACCACAACTGGTATTCTCAATAATCCCTGGCCTTCGTCTCGGCATCATTAAGAATAGGGGACTACTGATATGGATGTACACCAACCGTGGACCCGGCCCAAGCTCATCAAGGCAAAGCCTGGCTCACTTGGCGACCAACACGACAAGAGACACTCGAACTAGTCAGCGGGCCCGTCTTGGATCAACCAACCATCCAGCCAGGGCAGACATCAAAAATAGCCAGTCTGTGGAGCTAATCAGCCATTTACTCGACAAGCGGCACGTCCTCGTCCATCGCTAGTCGGCCAGACTGATGCGTCTGCCCAGTCAGCCAGGTTGCCAACCTTCAACGTCAGCTGATCAGACAAACATGGGAACCCTCCCTAAAGTCGGGAGTTCAGCCCATGGTCCGACCCCGGAGGCGTCTTCGGCATGCGCCTGCACGAACCCCCATAACTTCCCTGTTAGAAGATTGGGGCATATCTCGAACCTTCCATATGCGGTTATGAAAGGAATATCTCAGCCGGAAATCGCGTGGTCGCGGAGGACACGTGGCAATTCTCTCCGAAAGCCTATATAAGCTACATGTAACCACAAAGAGAAGGTACGCACACTTAAACCCTAATTGCCGCATGTCTTCCCTTGATCTCCTTTCCTACAATTCTCCTACTATATTGAATATATTCTGACTAGACCGCCGGAGAGGAAACGCCGGAAATCCATCCAGCTCCCTGTCTAACGATTTTTCCTTATTTCTCAGGCCCGCGGAGCTTGGAGCGGACCACACCGGATTCTGACGCTATCAATATATATGATATAAAACTAATGATGTGATTAGAAAAGAAAACAACATTTTGGAGGATGTTTTTGTTATACTGATATGCATTTTTATGGAATAAGTGGCAAGACATGAAATAACTGTCTTAGATTATTAAATAAAATTAAATCAATAATCAAATTTTGTATATTAAATTTTTTTCTAGGAAGACCATGTTGATTTATTGTAATAATAATAATAATAATAATAAAATAATAAAAATTGTTAGCGTCTGAATCTGGTTCTTCCCGTCCGTCCTCGGAATCCTGCAAAACAAGGAATTAGTCTTGAGACACCGGTGTGGTGCCGGCCGAAGACCCTCCGACGCTCAAGTCAGATCGCTGCTCAGATATGAAACATTCGGGTCTCCGTGTGTGCCGTGTCGAGAGGGAGATATGAGAGAGTAGAGGGAGAAAGTGTAAAATGAGAAAAATAATGAGATTAGAGTTACCTCTTGTTTTGTTATGCGTATATATATGGGTGTTGCCCTAATGGACTTGGGCTCTGGGCCCCATAATATGTTTGGACCCCTTAGGTCTTGTAGCGGTTAGGCCCTATGTAGGCCTGTTGGGCTGGTGTTATATCCTTCCCTATCAGTAGTCCCCTATTCTGGATTGCATCCGGGCATAGACCGGATGCAGTCGAGAATACTTGCTCCAATCCTCGTTGGGGTTTTCGTAGTTCTGGCTTTATGACCTTGCTTTTTGTTTTAAATTTGGGCCATCCCTATCAGTAGTCCCCTGTTCTTGGTAGGAGCTGGCCGAAGGTCAGATGCTACCGGGAATACCAATCGGTTTCCATTGCTTTCTTGCGGTTGGCCCTGTCGGCTGTAAGCCGTGGTAGCGTGCATCGGACTCCATATAATAGACTTCCCTCTGGTCGTGCACCTTTGGTTGCAGATGGCTACACTTGTGGTCTCGACGCTCTTGGCGGACGTTGACCGTGTCGGTCGTACTCTGCCGATCATGTTTGCTGCTGTTTGTGCTTGTTTGATGGCTTGGCGGCTTGACCGTTCCTCCCGCTCACTAAGTTGGTCGGTTGTCCAGTCGGTATTAGATTTGAGAACCTTAAGCGTGGGCCCGTAGCCCAGCTGAGTGTAGGTTGGGCGGTGAGGTTGGAAGCTTAAGCGCGGGCCCGTAGCCCGGTGGAGCCCAGGTCGGGCGGAAAGGTTGCGGAAGCTCGCGTGAGGGCTCGTGGCCCGATTGAGCCCAGGTCGGGCAGAAAGATCGCGAAAGTTTGCGCGGTTGAAGGACAGCCTTTCTGGTCGGGCCGGTAAGGGAGCTGCAGGTCGGCTTCTCTGGCGAGTCTGGCTCGTCCCAGTTGTGTATTCCTGTTGATGGGCTGCTTTGGATCATATATCAGCTGTAATCCCTTCTCTTACTGTGTAGGACCTAGTTTGCTTAAATTTTTTGCTCATTGGCATACACTGGCTAGGTGGACTTAGGTTGCTTTTTCGGACCCAAATCATGGGTATTTACACATACATATCAGTAGTCCCCATGTTCTTCATGGTATTTGGCCGAAGGCCGAAGAGAATGAAGAACGCATACTCCGCTCATTGGATTTGGGTTTGTCACCATGTCCTGGTCAGTAGGCCCTGGTGAGGATATTTGATCTTCCACATGGGACGACGCTTCTGGC
>JAULLF010234192.1:0-11883 GCA_035668175.1 Sarracenia flava
TTGAATAGACCCCATTTTAATTAAATAATATATATATATATATATATATTTGTTTTGTCCTTACTTTGCCAATCTTCTAATGTGAACTCTAAAAATGACTTTAGGAACTTTTAGATATTTAAAGATTATGTAACGTACGCATAACTAAATACTGTTGCATCTACTATTTGTAATGTGAACGAATTTAAGGATATTTTGGAGTGTTATCATTTATTTTTCTCAATATTTTTTTTAAAAAAAATTTACGAAAATTGCGGTTGTTTGGATTTGAAGTTTTTAATGAGTATTAATCACTAAATCATGTACATTACCGTAACTTTTTTTATACAATATTTTTCGTCTTTTAGTAAAAGATATTTATGTTACTTCAAACGATAATAATTTTTAAAATTTTCTCATTATAATAAATTAAAAAAAGTAAAAAAATGACCAAAAAAATTGCCCAGATGAAAGAAAAAAAGCCTCTTTATGCTTTTTATATGATTTTTTTTCGTCTTTACTGAATTTCTTAAGTTTTTTTTCCCTAAAATACCTATATTTTAACTTTTTTGGTCATGATTAGGAAAAGTTTTAAAAATATAGTCCAAAATATCAAAAAAATAAATCAGAAAAGACGAAAAAAGGCATTAAAAAACTGAACCAAACAAAGCTTGTAATATCTCGGCTCATTTTTATTTTATTTTTATTTTCTAAGTTTGAGAAAATTGGTAAGACCGGTTAAAAGGATTTAATTTGAGTATTTTGTCGTCCGATTTTCGTATATGTATGTTGGTAGATACAGTGCGTTTATTTCGGATGTTTTTGATGAATTTGGAGGTGTTTTAACCTTATTTGTCGCTAAAACTGTTGAAGTGCTGCTGAAAACAGAAAACTATCACTAAAGCAAATGCAACACTTGGATTCATAATGAGCAGCAAAATCCAAAGGTTAGCGCTTGCGTGCAGATTTTGTTTTAAAGCCGAGTTTTGGGCATTTTTTTGAAACAAGACTCATTTCTCTCTCTCTCTCTCTCTCTACCTCTCCAACTCTTAAGGTGATATTTTAGGGCTTGAGGGAAGATCTTTTGGCTTGGATTTGGAGCTTTTTGGGGGATTTAAATAAAGTTTGATTAGAAGATCCTTATTCCTTTCTCAACTTTACGTTTTTATCGAACCATTTGTGTTCTTGAGGTGTGCTTGATGCTTAGAGCCTATTTGTGGTTATTTCTTACTTCTATAATATCTAAGATGTAGAATATATGATAATCTTTGACTATTGAATAGATACTCTTTGGTGTTTTTGAGTTTGGAATAGTTGAATACTATGAATGTTGAGTATATCTATCTTTTCAATTTGGGTTTAAATGCTTTGGTTCCAAAAATCATATTTTAGGCTAGAAATTTGGGCAAAATCATGAAATTTAGGAAAAATAAGGATTTTACCCTTGAAGCTTGAAATTAGCTTTGGTTATATGAGATTGGACCTCGTTATAATACTAATTGACAAAAATATTGATATTCTATGTGTTATAGGTTCGACGAAGGAATTGGGTATTAGGGTTAACTTATGGTTTGGCCTGTATTGTTGTGTGGTGGTAATTGGTGTGTGTTGTGGAGGTTTGTTTGGGTTATGTTGGTGTTGTAGAGGTTGGCTGTGTGCGTTGTGGAAGCGTGATTGACGAGCAAAAAAAGGGCGGCCTACCCTTCTGCTAATGGCTGTAAAGACTAGCGGGTCATTGCGACTAATTGAGGGCAACTCACCCTTCGGCTAAGTGTCGTAGAGAAGAGCGGCTCATTGCAACCAATTGAGGGCGGCCCACCCTTCAACTGAGTACCGTAAAGGAGAGTGAATCCTTACGAGTTGTAGAGGGCAGCCCGCCCTTCGGTTAAGTGCCGTAAATGAGAGCGAATCTTTACCTGTTGTAGAGGGCGGTCCACCCTTCGGCTAAGTGTAAATGAGAGTGAATCGTTACAATTTGTAAAGGGCAACCCACCCTTCTGTTAAGTGCCATAAGGAGAGTGAATCATAACGAGTTGTAGAGGGCGGATACCCTTCGATTAGTATCCATAAAAGAGAGCAAGTTGTGTTGAGTATTTGAATTGGTTGTGTCGAGTATGTGGATGTTGGGTGTTTGTGCGTGTGCATGTGGGAATGTGGTGGTTGGAAAGTATGAGATATTGGAAAATAATGTGTTTGGTGGTTTACAAAATCGATTATGCATACTTTGATACTATTAGTGAAAATTGGTGGTTTTCTGGTAAAATATAATATGTATATAATGTTGCATAACCATTCTCATATATCATGATTTCATTCATTTATTGTCATATATCCTACAAGTCACGGCTCTTATTGTTTTATAACAACTTTCGGATAATAGCGGGAAAGCGGTGATGGAGTAATAGATGGACGCATGTTCCTTCAAATCTCCGGGTTGATTTGGGAGTACTTTGGCTTATTTTTTTAGTTACATTCTTTTCCACATAATTTCGGATGAATGTAATTATCTTGTTTACGCTTTGGTTTCATGTTGGGAAGTTAATTTGTAAGGCCTTAAGGCCAAGTACATATGTTGTGCTTGATGAAGATTTTGAATATTATTTTCTTTTGATAAGGCAATAGCAAAATGAACTTGTATTAATAGTGCAAAACGGGGCCAGTAGAGCATGTAATGTCTCAAAATAGCTATAAGCTACGACTAAAAGCTGCATACATGGACTCCTCACACATCCAATGTATGTTACAAAACGAGTTACAAAAGGTTGGCAAAAGGCCAACCAAAAGCAAAACAATTTAAATGCACCCAGCAATACAAGAGCATTTCAAGATCTTTAATGCATATTGAATTTAACCACATTAATACAAGAGCATTTCCATAATAGCACCAATTCCATGTCCAACAACAATAGCACCAATTCCATGCCCAACAACAATTAAGGGCCATAACAGCAAAAGAAATTGAGGGCCATTCCATGTCCATTCACAGCAATTCCATGACAGCATTCTGTGATCAACAACAATTCCATGACATCAAAACAATCAATTCCACTCTCTTAGGTTTTGAATATTGGCATTTGGCATTTGTGCAATGCTAATGTTGGCTTGGTTTGCTTGACATAGAAACCAACAGCAACAATTACAAGAAAACCAAATAGACCAAGCCAGGCAATTTTATGACCCGCCAAGCAATTCTATGAGCAGTAGTTCCATAACCAAGCAAATCAAGCCTAGCAATTCCATTGGCATATAATTCTCAAAGAGCCTTCTCAGCAGACCAGCACAAGATTTGAGCAGTGCCAAAGTTCTACAACAACCCATAGAAGAAGGTTATAGAAATCCTCATAGCAAAAGGTTGCAAACCTATAGCAACACATAGCAAAAGGCTGTAGACCGAAAGCAAATTCAACACAAGGGCATGTCATGAAAAAGCTTGAACAGGACTTGAACCAAACTTGAGAAATGGGGCAAACCAGCAACATCCACACCAATCCTTAAGCCATGCTCCAATAGGCGAAGACCAATTTAGGTATGACAGCAATAGCAATAGCGGCGATGGCATTGATTATCTCCAGAAGTGGACTATTAGTTGACAAGAAACCAAACAAACAAAACAAAAGGGTATTGACATGTAGCATTGGCCTACTAAACAAAACACCAAAACAACACAATAGAATGAGGCAATGGCCTACTGAAACCAGCACACCAAAGCCCAGCAGACTACCCTAAGCCAAGCAGCACCACCAAATTGCACAGAACCACAATACACTTCTGATTTGCCTGAACTCCTCCCATATAGTTGCCCTTTCATGCCTGTCTTTGGGGTATAAATGTTACCCACAATACATTCATTGTGGTTATTTATGGTTCCCCTTACTAGGATATAATTCATATGCATTGTTTAGTCCAAAAGATGAAAGAATTCAAGATCTCATACTGTCACAATTCCTCCAGATGCCCTTATGCTGCGGCCTACTCATATTCGTGTTGCCCCCAAATAGTCCTTATCTTCCTTATGTTGGTTCCTTCCCATTTAGTCTCATGGATTAATAAAATTTGTGGCTTTTTACACCTACATAGCTTTTTAATTATTCTTCTCTTTTCCATTCTCCCCAACTCCCTTATATTTTATGATATAATCTTCATGGGCTGCTAAACCACTGCACTACATGGCTAGGCCTGCTTGTCCTTTATTAATGCTCATCACCAGGATTATTTCCATAAATTGCTCTTCATCTTCCCCATACTCCACTCTCATCATTTTTCATGCTTCTATTACTTTCTTAGCTTTCATCCTTAGTAGATGATTTCTGTTTTGTATATCTGAAGAGAATATTGAGGTTTGATCGATATTGATTGGCACCCTACTCTCCTTCTTTCCGATCTTCTTTCCTTTTGACTTGTTCTGTAATAATTTATTAAGGCCTTTCTCATAACCTTGTATGACTTTTATCTTCTTCCTTTTTGACAATCGTTTCATACATCTCTCACAGTCAGAGCAGTCACTACACTCCGACTTGTAGCTATCTTTTGATGCTCATCTCCTCCTTAGTCCCTTCCCCTACTTTTTGGTTATCACAAGGGTCAAAGATGGTACACATTGATCCCAATGCCCCATCCTTTTCTCCTTTGCTAATCTCATGTTTAGAATTTTAATTAACTAGGTCCTTCTCAGCTGCTTCTGCATTGTTTATCCTCTTACCACTGCTAGCCTCTGCTAAGGCTGTTTGTGCATACTCAGATCCTTCTTTCCCTTTTGAGCTTTATCCCTCCTTGGCTAATAGCAATTTTTTTTTTGTAATCCATCCCACAATTAGCTACCACATCTGACTCAACTACAAAACTTTTTGAAATCGACCCCTCTTGTCTATCAGCCTCAGCCTTCTTCTGATTTCAAAAAGTTTTGTAACTCGGTTACTTAGGGTTCATTTATGATTTATTTAGTTTACTTTACCCATAAACTCTTTACTATGCTTGTTAAGTTTAATTATGGAACTCCATGGCTTGGAGAATAATTTAGGACTTTATGCAGGATTTTATACAAAGTTTTCTTGCTTACATTCTAGGTACCAAATGGAGTATTTGTTTTGTCTAAAATAAACCTACCCTTATAAAATTTTATAAAAACTTGGGTTTTGGGTCTACCTAAATAGTGATAAAATTTTGGTATAAACTTGATACGGGACGACACGTACTAGTTTTTAGCGTTGTTACCGGAAATTTTTTTGTTGGCAAAACAACAACCAATTAAAAGCTATTTAATTAAAATATTTTTAATTTAGTTATCTTTGTTTTTAATTTTTGTTCTCATTTGTTGTATATGTTTTTACCTATTTGTGTGATTCGGTTTCCTGTTTTTGAGTTTCGGTTGAAAAATCAAAAATCGTAAAATCGAAAACCCATGACCGTTCGGACGCCCACTCTCAGGATTAAAACCGTTTGGACGGTGACCTCTTCCGTCCGGACAGCCTTCACCGTTCTACATTATTTTGCCTCTATTTTAATATGATAATGTTTTATGCTCGGTTGTCATTCTTTGTTATGTGACTTAGCATCTTTTGATTCTAAAATTGAACGCACCCTTGGGCAGAACCAAGCAGTTTTAAATGCAACCCCTTCCCCCGATATCCTAAAATTCACCAAACATCAGCTATGGCTAACAAAACTATTGCCAACATACGTGGCAATCAGGCTGGGAATCTGCAATATAACCAGCCAAATCAAACGAACCAACAATTGAAAACCCTGATGGAATATCATATTCCAATGGCTTACAAGTCTCTGACCTATCTGGTGTCACCCAACATTGGGGCCGACATATATGAGGTCAGACCTAATATCTTCCAAATGCTACTATTATTCCATGGACACAACACTAAGGACTCCTACAATCATATTGATGATTTTCTTGAAATATGCTCGACTATGAGGCTAAACAACCCATCCAAGGATGTCTTACACATGAAGTTATTATTGTTTTCCCTCATAGACAAAACCAAGCATTGGCTTAAGTCTCTCAAACCCAATACTATTACTTTGTGGGCCAAACTATAGCAAGAATTTCTTAGAAAATTCTTCCCAATAGGTAAGACTAACCAGATTCATCATGCTACTATGAGTTTTACTTAACAAGACGAGGAAACCTTTCGCGAGACTTGGGAACATCTCAAGGACCTCATTAGGAGCTTTCCATACCATCAAGTGCTCAAATGAACGCTTGTGCAAAACTTCAACAAAGGTTTGATGCTCTAGTATCATTAATACGTCAACGCCTCATGGAGCAGTGCATTTATGATGAATAACAAAACCAAAGCCTAGGGCCATTTTGAAAAGTTGAGCGAGAGGTCACAACACCAAGCTTATGTTTCACACACTGACGAGACTATAGTACAAAAGACTCTAGGAGTTTACGAGGTAAATCAAAATGTTCACCTCACATACCAAGTCCTTAACCTAGAAGCTATATCAGTTGCAAACAACTGGCCTGCCTATTGCTCAGCCACCCCAACCAATTATGCAGGATGTTTGTGTATTGTGTGCCAGCCCGGCACACTATGTCACAGAATGTCATTCAGCTAATAAGTTCCCAGGCTTAGTTCAGGAGCATGTCAATACCGCTCAGGTATTCCCCTGAAATGACCCATATTCCAACACTTATAATGTCAGGTGGAGGAATCACTTGAACTTTAGCTGGCGAAATCAATACCCGATAGCTGGAGTCAACCACCAGTTCAGGCACCTAGGCCCGCATATAATAATACTTATAATCAACCGGCCTACCATCCCCCTCAACAGCAAGTATCAGACCCGACCCCTTGAGCCCCAGGCTCCGAGGAAACTGTTTTGAAAGCACTTAAAGACTTGGATATGAAAACTCAAATTTTAAGTTCTCAATCCCAGTCCATCGCTAAGTTAGAGACATAAGTCAGGTAAATAGCTGCCGCACTTAACTGTCAAGAGAGCGAAAATTACCAAGTTAACCTATCACAAATCTAAAAGGCCAATACATAGTAGACAACATCCAGAGCATTAGTGGTGTATATCATAAGCAGGTTCAAGTTGTCATGACCCTTAGGAATGACCGCGAGTTACGAACACTCCCACCAAAACAAAACCAACCGACAGTCGAGGAGCTGTCCGATGACTCTAAGACTAGTCAGCCAGCACCCACACCAACAACGTCTGATGTTGTACAACCCCCACCGACTGATTTATTCAATGAGTCACTGATGACCCCTCCCGACCTACAAAAAGAATCGAGGGCACTGTTTCCAGCGTGCCTTAATGAGGTAGTGTCAATACAAAAGAAAGGGACCCCAATGAATGGCATGCTTGAACTTTCAAGCAAATCAAGATTAATTTACCCCTTCTTGACGTCATCAAATAAGTCTCCTCGTATGATAAGTTTTTGAAAGACTTATGCACTCAAAATCATAGGGTAAAAACAAATGTCCCCAAGAAAGTGCTTTTAACCGAGCACGTTATTTCTGTCCTAACTTATGAATTGATCCCAAAGTTGAAAGATCCAGGCATTCTGACAATCTCATATGTCATCGGTGGTCACCATATCGACCAGGCACTATTGGACCTAGTGATGCGTGTCGTCCCGTATCAAGTTTATTACTAAGATTTATCACTAACAAGTAGCTACCGGTAAGTCAGGATCGTTCTCACGAGGAATATTGGTAAACGGATGAAAAATCACAAATTATTTAATCCTAAAATATTTTAATCTAATTAAAGCAAATCTTGGATTTTTATTTTATTTTAAAAAGAATATTTTGATTAAGTAGTTCTACTTCTAACTAATTTAAACTAAGCTTAACAGATAAAGTTTAAGAGATTAAGTTGAGAAAGATTCTATCTCAGGTTAGAATCCATCTCCATTTAGTTTTCTAGTTTCAATTAACTTCTTATTTTATTTAGCCTTTAACAAATTTAAATCCTACTGTGACATTACTAGTATGGAATTCAAGAAAAATAGATTTATATACAAACAAAGCATATTTTATCTAAGACAATGACACGGACTATACAGAGTATAATCCATCTCGTCAATAGTATAAAATATCTCATGTTAATAATTAAAATCCCGAATATTAAATAAGGCATATCCTATCCAAGATTATAATACGGATCGTCCGGAGTACAACTCATCTTATCCATGGTATAAAATACCTCATATTTAATTTTTGAATAAACGTAAAGCGCAGTTATACAACACTCATTTAATTCAATCGCTTAAAAACTAAATGAAATATTAATTAAATTAGATAAATCATAATTTTCCAACGATCAAAAACTATTGTGGAATAAAATTATTGCATAATGAATCCATTACAAAAGGCTAAAATTAAATAATAAAGTTAATCTATTCCTAAATTACCAAACTCGGACTTCATCTGAACTCGAGGCAGAAAATGGACCTTAGCCACGCATGGTCAGGGTAGAAACCATCTTTGAGTTGATTTCGGCTGTCATCGGTAGCTCCTCATCGTGGCTTGGACCATCCAGTACTGGCTCGGAGGGGTCAGAAGTGGGATTTTAGAAGAAGAAAGGACTTAAGGGGAAAAGACTCAGATATCAGAAATGAGGGGGTCGGGGTCTATTTATCGATTTCCAGAAGTTGGAGTCCTTCTCGGATTAAGACTTGACATCCGACGGCGTTAGGACGGGAATGGTCGTGCGTCCGGACGGAAGTGGGCGATAGCATCCTGAAGGTAATGGTCATGCAACACGATGGTGATGGGCGATACCGTCCAGACGGAGCTTGTCTTGATCATGAACTTTGTTTCTTCATTTTTGGTCTTGTCTTATTTGGTTGCTTGTTTTGTTGCTCTTTTGGTGTAGTTTTACATTTTGTCTCCAAAACCTGTCTAAAAATAATACTACCAAAACACAGTATTAAATAACATCTCGGGGCTAACCTAGTGTAAAAGCGGGATTAAATAGTCACTTTTGAGTGCCGATTACAACTCCCAGCTTACACTTTGCTAGTCCTCGAGCAAGGACAAGGATAAACAATTATACAATAAACAGAAACATTAACATTAGCATTGTTGGCCCAGATGTGAAACCTGAAGGGAATGGTGAATAGGTTTACTAACAAACTTAATGGATTTTAAGCTCTTTTAAAATTAATCTTGCAATCAAAACAAAATAACTTTGCAGCAGAAATAATGAGAATTAAATGCAAGAGATGAAAGAGATAAGGAATAGAGAATGAATACCACATGACACAAAGTTTATAGTGGCTCGGCCAAATCCCGGCCTATGTCCACTCTCTCAAGCGCACTTGAGTTTCCTCTATGGAGAAGTGCTTACGAGTGCACTCCAAACCGAATACAAAGGATTTACAGGCTTTCCTTCTACTTAGAAGATTTGCAGGCTATCTTTCGACCTTTGCAGGGATGATTATGGGCTCTCTTCCTAAAGCCAGACAAAGATGATTACGGGCTCAAGTCTTCAAAGCCAGAGAAAGATGATTACGGGCTCAAGTCTTCAAAGCCGAAGTGATTCTTCAAGAGAGCTTTGATAGCCCATGCTTTTGTATCACAGTAGTGTACTCCTTATGTTGAGTAGATTCACAATTCATTCCTCACTACAAATAATCTCTCTTTCTTTTACAAAGATTTATAATAAATGTAAAACAAAAGTAGAGAAGAGAAAATACAAGTCTGGAAAAAACCAAGACTAAAAGCTCAATGAATGAGAATTGATTACAGAGCAACAGTGAAACAGAGCAAGTGATGTAAATGCAAGCTTTGAATATTTTGTACGTGTTTCACCAATCATTTCTTCTTTGAATAACTCATCTTAAATATCATTCAATATTTTTGAACGTTGGAGGCAAAGTACTGTAGCCGTTGGAGCATTAATGGAGCATTTAATGCTAAAAATTTTCCCGTTGTAAATAACAGATTTTTGAACTAGAGAAAAAAAATAAATCTATGAAATTAAATGGTCGATCCTTTAATATGAAATTAAAGGGTCGATCCTTTTCTGGGTTTAGGGAAGAAGATCGATCGTTAAGAAGTAGGATCGATCGTTGCTTGAAACAACAAAACAAAAAGGTCGATCTTATTTTTGGAAAGATCGATCTTTTATGAAACACTGAGGAGAAAGAAAAGGTGTAGTATAAAAAGGTCGATCTATGGACCAAAAAGATCGATCAATGATTGTTGAACAAAACTGAAAAGATCGATCGTAGAATCGAAAGGTCGATCATAAAGGATCGATCATGTTTTTGTTAATAGGACAAAAGGTCGATCGTAAAAGCGCAAGGTCGATATTTTTGAATAACAAGACAAGAAAGGTTAATCATATAAGGCTGATGGTCGATCATATATGCTGTTTAGGGCAAGAAAGGTCGATCTTTATAGGAAAGGGTCGACCTTTTACTTGCTGGAAAGAACCATGAAATTCAGAAAACATCATCCAACTTCGAGTGATCATAACTCCTTCTTCCTAACTTCAAATCAAGCAAATATTATATCAAAATTATAGCCCTTGAAGTCCTCTTTCCAATAGTTCAGGAATCACCTTCATATTCCTTCTATGGAAAACGTTATGGCCAAAAAACCGAAGATATGTCAGTGCTGAAAAATACCTTGGCTGAAATAGAGCAAGGGTTTTGAAACCAAACTTCAAGGTCTCGAAACCAAAAGCCAAAAACTAGGAAAGGTTCCTGAACTAAACATTAAGGTTCTGGAACCAAAAGGCTGAAAGATTTTCGATTCCTAAGGGAAAGGTTTCGAATCCTTTTACTTTTCTGGTTGCTTTTCTTCTTGAATTTGTTGAACCACTTCTCAACTTCAAATATTCATAACTTCTTCATCTTAAATCCAAATGGGGAAAATATTATTTCCTAATTGAAGCCCCGTAAGTCTACTTTCTAATGAACCTGGTCTTGCATCCAGAATCCTTCTGTAGAAGAAGTTATGATCATTATACTGAGGGTATGTCAGCTTTCCATTCTCCTCAACATCTTTTTCAAAGCTCTATGGAATTTACACTTGATCATTTGGCCTTCTTGGACTTGGGCATTGATATTCCCTTGGATAAAATACTCCAAAATACATCTTCTTCAATTCCATTGATCTTTAAAACTTCACAACTTAATCTTCTTCGATCTTCAAAGTCTTTCCATTTCTTGAGAGTTCTTGAGCTTGAGACATTGGTGCTTGGATTTTTGCTATTGAATTTGCTTGGTTTTAACTTGAAAATACTTTCTCAAATACAAGCAAGCATTAGCAACAACAAATCAATGTGTTGTTATAATCAAAACCAAAATGAGACTTGATTGAAAAAGCCTTTAGGCTAACAAAAAGATTTCCCTTTTTTTTGTTAATTTGTAACAAAAAGAGGGAGAATTATACATGAACAAGGCGAAGTTCTATTGAGGGGGAGTTTTTTTATTATTGAGTTTGCTTGCATTGTGTGTTGTATTTTTTTTTATTTGCATAATGATTTATTTATTCGTGCATTACTTGTTATTGAGTTTTGTCACAAAATTACTAAAGAGTGAGATTGTAAGGAAATTAGACTATCGGTTTAAATCTATTCATGTTTGGCAAATTTGTGACAAACATTAAAAAATCTTAATTCATAATATTTTAATAATTGATCTTGTGAGTTTGGTAAAACATGTTGCAAGGTTAAGCTTAAGTTGAAAAAGGACAAAGATTTGCAATAGGGACCAGATCAATCAATCGGTCGTCAAGTGGTCCATAAAGCCTCTCGATTTCTCAGCATGCTACAGAAATATATTGCAACACAGTCATCACTAATCGATCAGTGAAAAGACGGATCAAGCGATCTGTACGCAATTTAACTAAGTGTTTTAAAAGCTAGGTATGGGAGCTTTGTATATATAGATTGCCACTACAAGAAAATTAGATTTTCCCA
>JAULLF010238560.1:0-18270 GCA_035668175.1 Sarracenia flava
GAAAATGCAAGCAGCTTCCAAGACTCGGCAGGCCCAAAGCAGTTGCCAGAACAAACGACCCTTGTGTGAACACCAAACATCTCCACACTGATGATCATGTTACTTAAACATGGTAGAAGTATGGTCTTTTATACTCGGAGTCCTAGGAGTTGGATTCCTTATAGTACATCCTCAATCTGATCTTCGGATTGACTAAGCCGGTAGCTCGAGACATTACGGCTAGATGTGTCAGCAAGGGCATAAAGAGGAGTCTCAACCCATCCGGTGGGCTTACTCATTCCTCTCTTGACCACCTTGGAGATATGTTTACCTCTAGAACAGTAATACACTTTAAAACATGTGTTGCAGTGATCTACTAGCCCGCAACAACTTTCTTTGAGGCAACATCTACAGAATCCTAGTCTCTTTTCTCTACGTTTCAAGGCATAGAGACTTCTACCTTGAGATGGTTCTTGTTGACCGAAACTGGGCACACGATTCATTTAACCTCAGCGTGCGAAGAGGACAACTTAGCTTAAGAGAGTAGTTTAACGTCTTCAGACCGAAAAATGGAAATTTTTTTTAAGATTTGCTCCTTTTCTCACCCCCCCAACTTAGACACAGAAATGTCCTCATTAGTGGAATATCCTTCATGATATGAAATACCTCTGGGTTTCCTCCCAGATAGGGCTAAGTTTAACGTCTTCAGCTAGACGTGACCAGCCGATTACTTGACTGGTAGGGTTGGATCGGATAGATTTATGGATTCGGCTGCAGGGTCTACTGATATGACTTCAATGTATGGTTTTAGACGTTGTCCATTGACATGCAAGAAGTTGACAGTTTTCGGGTTTAGCAGTTGGCAGGCATCATGTGGGTAGACATGGGTCACCACATATGGGCCTTCCCATCGAGACTGGAGTTTGCCCGGGAACAATCGTAGCTTGGCGTTGAATGGCCAGATTTTTTGATTGGGCAAGAATGATTTCCTATGAATATAATTATCATGAAATGCTTTCATTCTTGCTTTATAGATTAGGGCGTTATCATATGCCTCGTTACGAAGTTCTTCTAACTTGCTGGGCTAGAGTCATCGGTAGTTGCCTGCATTGGGCATGTCAAAGTTGAATGTTTTTACTATCCAGTATGCTCGATGTTCTAGCTCTACTAGTAGATGACACGGTTTACCAAAGACCATATGGTATGGAGACATTCCAATTGGGGGTTTGTAGGCAGTTCGGTATGCCCAAAGAGCGTCGTCCAGCCGTTTAGACCAATCTTTTCTATCAGGATGGATAGTTTTAGTCAGAATATTTTTGATTTCCCTATTTGACACTTCGACTTGGCCACTAGTTTGAGGATGATAGGGAGTGGCTACCTTATGTTGAATCGAGTAGCGTCGGAGTAGGGATGAAAAATATTTATTAAAAAAGTGCATACCACCGTCACTGACGATAGCTCTCCGGAAGCTAAATCCAGAAAAGATGTTGCTTTGTGAGAATTTGACAACCACTTTGTGATCATTCGATTTGGTGGTTGCGGCTTCAACCCATTTGGATACATAGTCGACTACCACTAGAATGTATTTGCATCCATATGATGGTGGGAACGGTCCCATAAAGTCGATGCCCCAAACATCAAAGATTTCAACAATTAAGATTGGGTTCAGGGGCATCATGCCCTTGGCAGTCATTGTGCCAATCTTTTACAATAGTCGTGGGCATCTTTGAAGAGTGTAGGCCATTAAAATCCACTATGAAGTACTTTAGCTGCGGTTTTCTTACCACTAAAATGTCCACCACAGGCTAACGAGTGACAGAACTTAAGAATGCCATCCACCTCTTCCTTGGGGACACATCATCGTATAACTTGGTCAGAGCAATATTTAAAAAGCTTCGGTTCTTCCCAAAAGTAGTATCTAAATTGAGAGAAAAAATGGTCCTTTTGTTGCTTAGACCAGTCGTTTGGGATGCGACCCACTGCTAAATAGATGACTATGTTTGCGAACTAGGGAAGTTGAACGGTGGTGTCCAGGAATAGTTGCTTGGTGGGGAACGAGTCTCGTACAGGCACGTGGTCAGTGGAGGACTGTACTAGGAGTCAGGAGAGATGATCGGCTACAGAATTTTTGATTTCCTTCTTATTGTAGATCTCAATATCAAATTCTTATAGAAGTGGGATCCAGCAAATCAAATGGGATTTTGTGTCTTTCTTAGCTAAGAGATGCCTAAGGGCAGCGTGGTCAGCGTAGACAACTACCTTAGATCCTAATAGGTACGATCAAAATTTGTCTAGTGCAAAAACCACAGCCAGTAGCTCTTTTTCAGTGGTGGTATAGTTTAACTGAGTATCGTTCAGAGTCTTACTGGCATAGTAAATGGCATGGGGAACTCTATTCTCTCTTTGTCCAAGTACTGCTCCAACAGTGCAATCAAAGGTGTCACACATGATTTCAAATGGTATATCCCAGTTTGGTGACTGCATGATCGGAGCTGAGGATAAAGCCTCTTGGAGTTGCTCAATGGCACGCAAGCAGTTCTCATCAAAGTCAAATGTAGCCTCTTTATCAAGAAGATCGCAAAGGGGCTTCAGGATTTTTGAAAAATCTTTGATGAATCGTCTATAGAATCCAGCGTGGAGGAATGAGCGGATCTGTCTTACGATTTTGGGTAGTGGCAATTTGAAGATAAGATCGACTTTGACTTTGTCCACTTCTATATCACACTTAGAGACTATGTGTCCCAACATGATCCATTATTGGACCATGAACTGACTTTTCTCCTAGCTAAGCACCAGGTTTGTCTCTTGACAGCGTTTAAGCACCAAGGTCAGATTCGAGAGACATTCTTCAAATGAAGAACCAAACACGGAGAATTCATCCATGAATACTTCAAGGAATTTCTCCACCATGTCAGAGAAGATGGACATTATACACCTTTGGAAGGTGGTAGGTGCATCACACAGCCCAAAAGGCATATGTCTGTAGGTGAATGTGCCAAAGGGACATGTAAAGGTCATCTTCTCTTGATCGTCGAGATAGACTGGTACTTGGTTATAGCCGGAGTAGCCATCCAAAATCTAGTAATAGCTTTGTTCTGCTAGCCACTCTAAGAATTGGTCAATGAATGGTAAAGGAAATTGGTCTTTCCTTGTCATGGTGTTCATCTTCATGTAGTTGATGTAAACTCGCCAACCAGTAGTCATGCAAGTTGGGATAGATTCTCCTTTATCGTTAAGCACTGCGGTGAGCCCAGATTTCTTGGGTATAACTTGCATTGGGCTCACCCATTTGCTATCTAAAATTTTGTATATAATACCCGCATCCAGCAGTTTCAGTACCTCTGTCATGTTGGGGTTGAGTCTCTGCTATATTTCTCGGGTAAGGCTTAGCATCCTCCTCACAATGGATGCGATGCATACAGACAGAGAGATCAATCACTTTTAAGTCGGCCACTGTCCACCCTTTTGCTCCCTTATGGGCCTTTAGGATCTCATTCAATCGCTCATCTTGTGTAGGCGTTAAGTCATAAGCAATTATGACTAGCAGGATACTGTTAGGTCTAAGAATGATATACTTGAGTAAGCTCGAAGAGGCTTCAACTCAAGTGCAGGTGGGGCTTCTAAGGATGGGATGGCTGGTATAGATGAGAGTGAGGGTACTTCCTCAAATTGAGACACCCAAGGAGGCATGTCTATATAGTCTGTCATTTCTAGCTTGGCATTAGATTCATTGATGGTGGGGTCAAGCTCTAAAAAGTCGTCCACAAAGTAAGCCAGACAGGCTTCCAATGGGTCGTCTATGAAGATAGAAGGAAGGGCTTGTTGTGTTGCCTCCTCAATTTGGTCAATCGCGAAACAATCGACTTCCATTGCTGGGTGGTGGGAAGCACGAAACACATTAAGCGTCAACTTCATGTTGCCAAAAGACACATCCATTACCCTAGTTCGACAATTGATACAAGCGTTAGCTGTGGCCAAAAAGGGGCATCCAAGAATGACATGCGTTTGTCTCCTTGTATTGGTATCGGGTTTACTGTCGAGTATTATGAAGACAACAGGAAAGAGAAACTTGTCGACCTTGACTAGCACGTCTTCGATAATACCTCAGGGAACCTTAACTGACCTATCTGCCAACTTGAGGGTGACATGGGTTGGTTTTACTTCTCCAAGTCCAAATTATTCATACACGGAGTACGGTAGGAGGTTAACACTATCTCCTAAGTCCAATAGAGCCCGGTCGATTTGATGATTGTCGATCACACATGAGATGGTTGATATCCCTGGGTCTTTCAACTTCGGGACCAGATCATAACTAAGGACTGAGGTTAAGAGCACTTTCTTTGGGATGCTAGTCTTTGTCTTATAATTTTGTGTGTCTATAGATCCTTCAAGAACTTAGCGTAAGATAGGACTTGTTGGATTACGTAAAGAAGGGGAAGGTTGATTTTGACTTGCTTGAATAGTTTAAGCACGTCAGTCATTGGTGTTTTTTCTAGGCACGATGGGGCTTGAGGAGTTGGAGTAGGTTTTTGTTGTGGGGGACGATAAGCCTGTTGGGTATAAGAGTTGTAAGTGGGCCTAGGTGCCTGAGTTTGCGGTGGTCCAGCTGATTGTTGTTGATTTTTCCAACCAAAGTTAGTATGGTTTCTCCAGCCAGGGTTGTAACTGTTGGAATACGGGTCGTTGCCTAGCTGGAAAAATCCTTGAGCATCGTTAACTTGCTGTTTGATGAAATCAGGGAATTACTCAGCGGCAGGACACTCAGTAACAAAGTGTGCTGGGTTAGCACACAAGGCACAGACATCTTTGCAAGATTGGTGGGGGTGGTTGAGTTACAGGTAGATTGGCGATCAACCGCTTATCAAGCTTCTTTGTGAGGGACTTCACTTGGTTGGAAAGACCGACATTTTGGTTAACCTCGTAAAGTTATCGTGTTTTCTGAGTTGCCAACCTGTCAGTGCGTGAGACCGATGCTTGGTGTTTTGAGCTTTCACTCAACTTTTCCAGATGGGCACATGCATCTGTCTCATTGTTCATCATAAATGCGCTGCCACACGAGGCGTCGACGTATTGACGATACTGTGGCAGCAAAACTTCATAGAAATTCTGAACCAACTGCCATTTTGCGACTTGATGGTGAGGACAGCTCTTGATAAGCTCCTTAAGTCTTTCCCAAGTTTTGTGAAATGTCTTGCCTTCCTGTTGAGTGAAACTCGTTACGGCGCGACAGATTTGATTGGTTTTACCGATGGGGAAGAACTTGCGGAGGAAATCTTGTTGAAGCTTATCCCAAGTTGTTATAGTATTGTGTTCCAGAGTCTTAAGTCAGTGCTTGGCCTTGTCTCAGAGAGAGAATGGAAACAACATTGGGTATTTGGCCTCATTTGGTAGACTGTTAATCCTTATGGTTGAGCAAATCTCAAGGAATTCATCAATGTGCTTGTAAGGGTCCTCACTACTAAGCCCGTGAAATAGAGGAATTAGTTGCAACAGGTTAGGTCTTATTTCATAGTTGCCGACTCCAGTATTGGGTGGTGCTGTGTAGGCGGAAGACTCATAGGTTGTTGGAATGTAGCATTCCATCAACGCCTTGAGTTTCAGATCAGCTTGGTCGGCTTGCTGATTCCCAGCAGGGTTAGCGTTTTGATTATCAGCCATAGTGGGTGCGTGCGGAGGTGCAGGAGATTGGGGGAAAGGGGATGCTCTCGCAGTCACTCGGTTATGCTTATAGGTGTGTTCAATTTATGGATCAAATGGTGCTAAGTCACACACTAGGGAGCGGCGACCAAACATGCACTATTTGTAACTAGAAAAAGAAGGCAGAAGTGACCATCTAGAGGTTCAGAGTTTGGACGGGGAAGAAGTAGACTCCAGACGGGATTGGGTCTTAGAGTCTGAAAAAAAAGTTGCATCCAGACGAGGTTCAGTCAACAGAGTCTGGACGGTCAGAGCAGAGTTCGGACGGAAGGCGGTAATCTGATTTTTTAACGATGTTGTATTTTTCAATAGAAAAACTAAAAATCTAAAAACAAGGATGAAAAAAGAAAAATAAATAATTAAATAAAAATATTTTCAGATTAAATAATTTTTTATAAAAACTTTGCCTCAATATTCCCAGGCAACGGCGCCAAAAACTGATGCACGTCGTCTCGCAATCAAGTTTATACCAAGATTTATCACTAACAATAGTAGCTAGTGGTAAGTCAGGATCATTCATACGAGGAATATTTGGCAAATAGAAATAATCTCCAATTATTTAATCACATAAATATTTTAATCTAATTAACAATTAAATATTGGATTTTTAATTTTACAAAAATAATATTTTAATCAAATTAACTTTAGTTAAACTAAACTAAGCTAACAGATAAAATAAAGAGTTCATGTTTGAGAAAAGAATCTACCACATGTTAGAATCCACATTCGTTTAGTATTCTAGTTTCAATTAATTTCTTATTTTATTTAGCCTCTATTATATTCAAATCCTACTGTGACATGACCAGTATGGAATTTAAGAAAAATAGATTTACATGCAAACAAAATATATTCTATCTAAGATATTAGCACGGACTATTCGGAGCATAATCCGTCTCGTCAATATCATAAAATATCTCATGTTTACAATTAAAATCCCGAATATTAAATAAGCATACCATATCCAGGATTATAGCACGGCTCGTCCGGAGTACGACTCGTCTTATCCATGACATAGAATATCTCATATTCAATTTTCGAATAAACAAATAAGCATAGCTGTGCAACCCACATTTAATACAATAGCATAAATATTAAATTGAACATTAATTAATTTAGAAAAAGAATATTTTTCCAACGATCAAACATGTTGTGGAATAAAGTAGTTGCATAATGAATCCAATACCAAAAGCTAAAGTAAAATAATAAAACTAATCTACTTCTAAAATACCAAACTCGGACTTCATCAAAACCTGAGGTGGACAAAGGACCTTAGCCACGCATGGTCAGGGCGAAAATCATCTTCGACTTATTGTTGGCTATCATTGGCAGCTTCTCATTGAGGCTTGGAGCTTCCAACGCTGGCCTAGAGGGGTCAAAAGTGGAATTTTAGGAGAAGGAGGAACTTTTCATCACTGGAATCAGATGTCAGAATTGCTGGGGGTCGGGGTCTATTTATAGATTTCCATAACTTCAAGTCCTTCTCGGATTAGGAGTTGTTGGCGTGGACAGTCCAGATGAAAACGGCGTGTCCAGATGGTAACGACGACAAGAGTACGGACTGTAGTGGCAAGTCCGGATGGAAGTGGCGATGAGAGTTCTAACTGTAGTGGTCTTGTGTCACGATGGTTGTGACGGTGAGCATTCGGACTTTGGTACAGAGAGTTCGGACGGTATGATGCTAGTCTTGGATTTTTTCTTCATTTTTGGTCTTGTGTTGTTTATTTGCTTGTTTTATTGCTATTTTGGGGTTGTTTTGCATTTTTGTCTCCAAAACTTGTCTAAACACACAAAAAAAATACAAAAACATAATATTAAATGTATCTCAGGCTAACCTAGTGTAAATAGCGAATTAAATCGTGACTTTTGAATGCCTATCAGTAACCTAATTTAATTATCGGGAATCTATATCTTAAACGTGGGGAAACCATGTGCAATTGATAATTGGAAACTTAAGACATAATTCGAGTTAGGGCCGGGAGTTAAGTCATGGGCTTTAGTGGAATAAGTTCTGATTCGTACAGGAATGGATTTAACTCGGGGATGGAGTTAGGAGAATCCGGAATTCTTGCATGGTTAGACTGAGTCCTATACTTTCTCGTCATCCCTCATGTAGCCTATTATATGCATGGATATATTTCTTATTGGTTTCGAAAATATATTAATTTAATGTGATTATCGGATTTACCACCGGGATAATCTGGAAATTAAATTAATTTAACAGGGGCAACAATGGGATTTGGCACACCTAGGGTTTACACCCTAAGGTGGCTGGCCCTAGAGGGGTTTATTATAGTCATATTTTTTTCTAAGATAAGGATTCTTATCTAGGGTTTTTTGCAAAAAAAAATTGAGAGAATAAGTGTGAGAAACGGAAAGGAAAAAGACTACGCGAACGGGATCGATGTCCAACCACTGAGTTCGTGATTATGCGTCGGGATATACGTGTGAAGATCATTGGGTCATCTTAAATCGTTTTTTTTGGAATTCAAGGAACTTATTCAAGTTCCTTTGAGGTATATTTTTAATATATATATTAGTATATATCAACCGTTTTTCGTGAAAAAATCGTCACGACGTTCATCGCGTCGTAAACTTTTCGATTGTTTCGCTGCGTGGCTCCAACATTAACAACTCATAAATCAAACTCTAGATCTAATTTTCATTCATTATGCAATTGTTTTTAACTTAAACCAAACATTTAAACCCACCAATCTATTCAATTCACAAGAAATTATATTATCTCAATCATTCTTAGGCTAGGATTTAGTTAAGAATTTAATAAATATTTAGATTTATACTTAAATAATAAAATCCTTCGCATATATGATCAAATTTTCATAAATAATTTAAAACCTACCTCGATCGAAATCAAATCCCGAAATCTCGAGTTTGGAATACGAGATCCCAAACTGTTAGTGGTCGCCACTGGTCGACGCTGGTGTGGCGATGAGCGATGCCAACTCTCTCTCTCTCTCTCTCTCTCTCTCTCTCTCGGAAAAGCACCTAGTGCGGTGCCTCCCCTTTGTTTCTTTTTTTTCTTTTTCCTTTTTTGTTTTCATTTCTTTCACTCTTCGTTAGTTGTTGTTTGGATAAAATCCTCCCTTTCTTTTATTTTGTTTCGGGGGTAAAGTCCCCCTCCAGACTTTATTTTCTTGTTTTTTTAGTATTACAACAATATATATTAATAAGTTTTCAGTAAAAAATATTACTATTAGTATTACATATATATATATATATATATAATATTTTACATATATAAAAATTTTAAAATATATAAAAAAATTTGGGCTCAAAGGCTTCGGGTTTGGGCTTTTTCGAACGAGCCTCGGGCTCGGGCTTGGGTTGGGACTTGGGCTTCAAAACCAAGGCCCAGACCCGGCTCTACTATCCTCGGGTTTGGGTCAGACCTTTATAGTGTCGGGTCTGGACTGGGCTTCGGGCTGCCATTGGGCCTCGGACCAAATTTACATGCCTAGTGGTGAGTATTGCTTTGTATCTTTGGGTGGATTCCTAGAGTGGTAAGCTTTACCCCTTCTTATTGAATATTAGATTTGTCTTTTCTTTTTCCTTCTCCCAAATTCCAGCATCAAGGTTTGATCTCTTTGTTTCTTGGTGACCTTGGTACCTGTATTATGGGATGGATGTAATACGTCAACATCCTGAGGTGATTAAGGTGTTAGAGTGACAGAACAGTTAAGCCATAATGGATAGACCCCCTTCCTCTTCCAAGGTGGTCAAGGGGGACCCCACATCATGGTTTGGCCAAATAACCTTGATGATCCTAACTCTAGCCACTTATCAACTTATCTTCTTGGAGTTTCTATATTTAGCGCATCGAGGCTTGTACCTTAAGGTGTATTAGAGCTTGTACCTTTGATGCATTAGTGGAGTGAATCTGACACCGTTCTTGAATGGATTATCCATATACTTCAATACACACACATATATATATGTATATATATATAAAGAAATATTCATGAAAACTCAATCCTGGCTTCCTTTGTTTCTTAGGCTTCATACAATGTAATCTGTTACTCTGATCCAATGCGCTTAAAGACTGCTGTGGAACTTTTGAAAACTGCGAAGTACGTTGAATCACATGTGCAGAAGGTCAGTCTACATTCAGTTTATTTGCTTGCCCGGTTTTTCTTAGAACGAAGCAATGTTCCCTAGCTAATCGATAACTACACACCGGCCTTAGCTTCCGTGCTTCGTTAATGAAAATTCACATTTCTAGAGATGGTGCAGGTTTCATCTCCATTGCTCATTCTTCATGGCGCTGCTGATAAAGTAACAGATCCGTTGGTGAGTCAGTTTCTTTATGACAAGGCTTCTAGCAGAGACAAAACCCTAAAGATCTACGACGAAGGTTATCACTGCATTCTGGAAGGGGAACCGGACGACAGAATATTTTCTGTACTTAACGATATTATCACATGGCTTGATTCTCGCTGTTCGCTTTAATGAAGAATAATGCTATGAGTGTACTGAAAAATACAGTTAATCCTCATAAATATGGTGATACCTTGATGGACCCGGTTTGAGCTTGTGAGTAGTTAAGTGTATTTTTTAGTATACTTTTTAGTGTACATAACATTGTTGTTAAATGAAATTTCCATCTATTTTATGCCACGTGCAAATTCCTTCATCGTTGTGATTCTTTCCCACCACATTTCTTTTCCTCCTTTTTCCCCGTCATTCATTCCATTTGTGTCTGCGTTGCTTTTCATTTTGTTTAGAATCATAGGCCATGTTCGTGTTAAAATTGTGCGCTAAAGAATATGTTATATGACAAAAGTGTATATAAAAAATGAGACTCAAATTTGTGTTATATTGTTAATTTAGTAGTATATATGTGCACCAATAGTGTAGTCAGTAAGATATTAGCTTTGTGATAAAAAACTAAAAGAATATTTTCAATTTTTTAATATTTAATTATAAAAATTATTATTTGATCAACAAAGTTTGATCTCATTTCCGTGAGCGCAAAGACGATTTTACCTTTGAGAGAAAAAAATAGAATTTTTCCCAAATCATCCCGGCCAAAGTGCACGAATCCGAACCCTGGCGTCCATTGAAGTTAGTTAGAAAAAAAGTAATAACATACACCTAGAGAGAGAGAGAGAGAGAGAATGAGTGTGTTAGAATTATGCAAAGAATTCATTAGCTACAAAATTCAATTGTCTGAATTCATTATAGAATTCAATTCCTGAATTCATTGGCTGCTTTATTTTCAGGCTTAATTCTCAGCTTAATTTATGAATTCATTTTTGGATTGTAACAGTATGCTTAATTCCCAGCTTAAATTCTAGAATTCATTTCTATATTGATTCGTCTTTTCAATTTCAGTGTTGTAACAATTGATTGGAGTTCGAACTTTAATTTTGAAATTTTGATATATCGTTTTGAGATAGAAACTATTCTGCCAATTCAACTTTGTGTGTGTGTGTGTGTGTGTGAGAGAGAGAGAGAGAGAGAGAGAGAGAGAGAGAGATAGTTCTACTAGTTGAGCATTGGTGATGTTGTAGAGTTCGGGTCTGTCGTTTTATCTTAGGAGAGCGACACCGGTGAAGATACTTATAACACCCTCGGTAAGCGACAAATTGCGCTTAAGGAGATTGGAATTGCTGGACTCAGTTTGGTTTAATTCAAAACTGGTTTGATATATTTCGTTTTTCGAACCCTTGCGGCCATTGAAGTTAGCTAGAAAAAAAGTAATAGCATACACCTAGAGAGAGAGAGAGAGAGAGGAAATAACTGGCAAAGGTAGAGTAGTAAATGTGAGCAAATCTAAGAGAGGCGGGCGAAGGCGTTGGTGTTCACTGGAGACAACTGAACCATACAGATGAGGAGAGAGTTGCCGGAGAACGCGATAGGTTATTACTGTGATTGTTACAGTTAACAACCTAGTTAGAAAATGTTCTATCTTGGCAAATTTTAACACTCACCTTAGTTTTTTCCATTAGACATTACATAAATAAAAAAATTAGTTAACTAAGCAAAAATTGTGTTACAGTCACTATAGGAGATGGCCTTAGTTAAGAAATTGCCTTTTCTTTTCCTTGCTTTTGTTCTTGGCCCCCAATTATATGCAATGAGTTAATTGCAAACTAGAGTACAAGACTTTAAACAAAGATTTATATATCTACATTACTGGCCCGTTCAACTTAGCACCCTGGTCATCATCACATCTCTTGTTGAGGATGACCAATCTTCACAAGTTGACCAACCAATTTTCGACTAGCCTAATATATGTTTATGAGTCAATCATGACCCTAAGCAGCACATACCTTATCAGTCAATCATCCGCACTGTTCAAGGACCACGTGTCGTATAATAAGGCACTCTCCTTGATATTCTCACAGTTTGTTAGTCATGAGAATATTCTCTCCGATATTCACATGGCTTGATTGGCCACGTGTTAATTTCTTCGATTATATATATATATATATATGGGTAAGGATGGAAGAAAAAGGTACGTGCACTCTGAAAAAACCCTAGCTGCCATCTCTTTTTGAGTTCTTTTTTCCTTACCACCATCTTAGATATCCACTAACTTAACTGTTAGATAGTGCCCACCGAAAACACCTCCAGTGGCCCTTTCTAACATGTTTCTTCCTTGTTACAACCCTAGATCGTTATTGGACAGATCAGACGGAATTTGTGCGTCATCATTTGGCGCCGTCTATGGGAATGAAAAGGTTTTCAACCATTTTGCTGACGTATCGAATCCCCCTGGATGGTCCGAATGAGATCTATGGGTGACGAAGCAAATGGAACTTACCCTTGGCTGACGAGATCTCTCAACAATAGGAGCCAATTCACAACCAGCTCCAGAACCTCACCCAATGCATTTTCCAATTGATCCAACAAAAGCAAGAGTTGCTGCAAGTGGTTCAGGACAGAGTAATACAACTGCCACACCCATCAAACTCCACCTATCTATAACCGGCTGGAAGGGCGGAAGGCCATGACCCACCAGCCCAAGGGTGGGATCTCCCTATGGTGATAGGGAGATGAAGTGTCTAGCAAGATCAATGGCCCTTAACGCCAAGGTGTTGCAATCAGAAATAGAGACATCCCAAGGTCCGAAGAGGATGCATCGGAGACCTCCGCTGCATGGATGAGCAAATCAGGACAATGAGTGCACAACTTGATGAGATGATGGATGCAATGTGAGGTAGGACACCATCTACCTTCGATGATATGGTCCAAAAACTAAATCCTCGTTCACACCCTCCATAAGAGCAGTCCCCTACCACCTAAGTTTAGAATGCCCCAACTGAAAATGCATAACAGAGGAATCGACCCCATTGATCATTTGGAGACTTACAAATCCACGATGTGCCTACATTTGATATCGGATGAAATCATGTGTAGAGCCTTCCCCATCACCCTAAGGGGTCGGCTAGGTTTTTGTTTTCGAAACTGAAGTCGAGCTCCATCGAGTCATTTTGCCAATTGAGTAGGCTCTTTGTCAGTCATTTTATTAGAGGACAAATGCATAGGAAGCTGGTAACGTGTTTGCTCAATATCAAGTGGACCAAGGGTGAAACTCTTTATGAGTACGTGTCCAGTTTCAACCAATAGATTCTGCAGGTAGACGAAATCGACAACTAGGTAGCTCTCATGGCTTTCATGGGAGGATTGCTCCTCTCGCACTTCCTATTCTCATTATCCAAGGCCCCACCCACGGATATGGTCGAGTCCTCCTCAAGGCCCAAAAACACATCAACGCAGAAGACACCATGGAGGCGAGGAGGATAAAGCCGAAAGAAACTTCAAGCAAAGCCAATAAGAGATCCAAAGAAGACGACCCAAGATTCCTCAGAAAGCAGTCCAACCAGGCCGAACAATACATGCCCAAGCTCATAGATCAGCATTTCCGACGAAGTCGGGGTAATCAGCACTTACAGCACACCCCACTCAATGCCTTGATTGATCAAGTACGCTACTATATCAACAGAGACCCAGAGCTCAAATGACCCGAAAATATGAAAGGGCCTCTAGAGAAAAGGTCTAAAAACAAATATTGTCAGTGTCACAAGGATCATTGTTATAATATTGAGGACTGTTATAACCGGAAGGAACAGATTGAGCGTATGATCAGGTCTGGGCGTCTAGGGAGGTTTCTCGCCAATCCTCCCAGGGAAGAGCGGTGGGAGCATCGCAAATCCCCCAAGTCTGTTCGCAAGCCAAGGCGTGATGATCCTGATTAGCAAAATCCCCTACTAATGGAGATCAGAACCATCGCTGAAGGATTTGTCGGAGGGGGTGAATCCAGGTTAGCGAGAAAGACCCATGTGAAGAGGGCACGAAGAGGAGAAGGAATGTCAATGACAAAAACGACATCTTAGCCCAAAGCCAACAAGAATAGCAAGCTGGTTATTTCATTTTTTGAGGAAGACTGCCATGGGGTCCAGTACCCTCACGACGACCCTATCGTCATTAGCCTACTGGTCAACAATCACCTGGTTAGATGAGTACTTATTGACAGTGGGAGCTTCGCAGATGTCCTTTCGTTTAGCGCATTCAACCAGATGAAGATTGGAAAGCAAAAATTGGCACTCATGCTGTTCCCTTTAGTGGGGTTTGCCAGCGAAAGAGTGTATCCTTTAGGATCAATCACACTCACAGTGACAATTGGAGACGGGAAAGTAAAATCCTCAAAGATGATAACATATCTGATAGTAAACACCCCATCGGCGTACAATGTGATATTGAGAAGAACTGCCCTGAACACCTTCAAGGTCGTGACCTCGACACATCACTTGCTGGTCAAATTCCTGACTGATCAGGGCATCGGCCATGCTAAAGGAGACCAGACATCAGGAAGGGAATGCTATGTCACGTCCCTGAATGATTCAAAAGCGAAAGAGGCAATTCACATCGAAGAAATGAAGGTTAGAGACGAAGACCAACTTTTACGGGGGGAGTCCGCTGAGGAATTAGAAGATTTCCATATCAGTCCAACTGATCAGACATGTGTGTTGAAAATTGGATCGAAGTTGGAAGAGAACATGAGGAACCAACTCAAGTCATTTTTGGCGGAAAATGCCGACACTTTTGCCTGGTCACATGTTGACATGTTTTGGATAGACCCGACCATCATGGTGCACAGACTCAACGTTGATTACAGGGTTAAGTTAACACGCCAAAAGCAAATGGTGTTTGCCCATCAAAGGAACGAGGCGATCAGTGAGGAAGTCAAGAAATTGAAGGAGGTTGCCTTCATCAGAGAAATCATATATTCTGATTGGCTCGCCAATGTGGTCATGGTGAATAAGGTGAATGGAAAGTAGAGGATGTGCATAGATTTTACGAACTTAAACAAGGCATGTCCCAAAGACAACCCACTCCCCAGGATCGACCTTTTGATAGATGCTACAGCTAGATATGAACTCCTCGGTTTTATGGATGCATTCTTTGACTTTAATCGAATAACGATGCATATTCCTGACCAAGAGAAGACGTCTTTTGTCACCTCCAAGGGTTTATTTTGTTATAGGGTAATGCCGTTCGGTCTCAAGAATGCTGGGGCTACGTACCAACGTCTAATAAACTCAATGTTTGAGAAGCAAATCAGGAGAAGTATGGAAGTTTACATGGACGACATGTTAGTCAAAAGCGAAAGAGCTGATCAACACGTAGGAGACCTCTTGGAAGCCTTCACTGTATTGAAGAGGTATGAGATGAAATTGAATCCAGCAAAGTGTGCTTTTGGAGTCGCATCGGGGAGGTTTTTGGGTTTCGTCGTCAGTTGGCGAGGAATCGAAGCTAATCCAAATAAAGTAACAGCAATCCTGAACATGAATACTCTTGCTAGCGTGAAGGAGGTGCAAAGACTCACTGAAAGGATAGCCACCCTAAACCGTTTTGTGTCAAGGGCCACGGACAAGTGTTTACCTTTCTTCAAGGTTCTGAAGAAGGTCTTCATATGGATAAAGGAGTGCGAACTTGCCTTTAGTCAACTGAAGGCTTACTTGGCAAAGCCTCCCCTACTCTCCAATCCCGTCCCTCACGAGGAGCTATTTTTATATTTGGCCGTTTCTCAGACAGCCATTAGTGCCATTCTGATCAAGAAAGACCACGGGCAACAAAAACTTGTTTATTTTACGAGCAAAGCATTCCAAGGAGGGGAGATCAGATACCCAATCTTGGAGAAACTTGCCTTCGCCAACGTCGTGACGTCACGACGTTTGAGGCCTTGCTTTGAAGCCCATTCAATTACTATCCTTACTGACCAAGCGTTAAGGAAGGTGCTGCAAAAGCCGGAATTGTTTGGAAGACTCTTGCAATGGTCAATGGAGTTAAGTCAATTCGACATCAAATATTCCCTAAGAACAGCGTATAAGGCATAGGTCTGGTACACTTAGCTGCACTTAGCGTATAAGGCATAGGTCTGGTACATCAAATGTTCCCTGAGAGTCTGGTACACTTAGCTGCATTTTGTTAACATATGTTTAGCTGTTGTTACGAAGAACATACATAGGTCTCATTTTTTCCTGGCTTAAGGATTGATTTTTAGCCTTTTTGATTAAACTCAAAAAAAGTCAATTGTCCAATCACTATGATAAACGTCATGCATGTTGTTTGGACATATCTATCCCATAGGGGACCATTATTTTTTAATATTATATCTGATCAAATTTCTCTGCCCTTTTGATAGCTCGGCGCTACTTATTTCCCAAATCATTATACTTTTACACAAGAAGAGATGAAAAAAACCACGATTTGGGGGCCATGCATACTGTTAGGGACGAAAGAAATACCGAAAACCCCGAATCGACCGACCGAACCGAACTAAAAAAAAGCAAAATGGTCGGTATTACAAATATGTTTAAAACCAGTGGGGGGCTTTTTGCTAAAACCGAACAGTTTCGGTTAACACACGGTTTGCAGCTCAGTTTCCCCGTAACACACCGAACCGACCGAGTGAGCCACAACATATAATTCTTCCTTCAATCTTACCCGTTCATTCATCCTCATTCCTCAATAACACATTACTTCCCATTCTGGCGTATCTCATTTCTTTAAGAATACGAAAACCGCAATGAAACTTTATCGCAAAATTCACTCCCGTCGTTGAAGCCGAAGACGAAACAACCATCTTTTTCTCTATTGTTTGTATAAAGATTTTATCTATTCATTAGGGTTTCGTCCGAAACGAGATTTGATCTCGCGATACTGCCTGATTAGGGTTTGGACTCTCGAATTAAAGCTCGGAACTTCGAAGTGTTATGGTTTCAGGGATAATGACTTGAAATTAGGTTTTTGTTTGATTTGAAGTGATTTTGAATTGCGATGTTGATGGCAGACGATAAGTCGAACCTTTGGTCCTACAACGATTTATCTGTGAGTGGCGAAGATTTTGACTTCCTCGATCTTCAATCTTTGTTTGAAAGTCTGGAGAAGAATTCCGATCCTGCCCAGGTCCGTTCTGACTTCTTTTTTTCTACTGATGAGTTGTTGTACGGAACTAGGATATTGCTTTGTTGTAGGAGATTCGAAACTTGGAGTAGTTATAAGAATTAAGTTTAGATAATATGCAAGTTGATGTTTTGTAATCTTTGCCGAACTAAGTTTCTGTAGTTCGGTGCTCACTGCCCCTCTCCTTTCCGAGACTATGTAAATAACTATTGTAGTATTGTGCATAACAGGCTTCCCACTTGTTTTGTATCTTTATGCATGTAATGGTTTTCCTAACTTGACATTTCACTGCTTATAGCATTTCTTTATACTGAATTTCTTGGTTATTTGCCTTTGATGTCGGCTTATTGTCTATTTAGATGCTTGCTTTAAAACCGACCGAAACCGATCGAAAAAAAATACTCTCAATCAGTTCGGTTTCAGCAATAGCGAATGTGTGTTCGGTTTCTGGAAATTACAAACCGATCGTTTCAGTTCGGGGTGTTTTATCTTGTCAAAACCGACCGAACCGAACCGCTCGCAACCCTACATACTGTAGGAGGGTGAAAAGTAAACTCTTATTGTGAAATATAACCCAAATTATGTTGTCGGATGATATATTGGGGGAGGCTTTACTTTTGAGTTTTAATGGTTTGAGTTCTTATCTTTTTGCCTTGGTTATAGATGAGTTGACTAAACATATTCATGAGAAGGTTCAATGGTATATGTTGTTTGCTGATGATGTTGTCTTAGTGGATAAGATTTAAAATGAGGTTAACGCTAAGTTAGAAATGTGGAGGGAAGCTTTGGAATCAAAAGGGTTTCGAGTAAGTAAGAACAAAACTGAATATATGGAATATAATTTTAGCAATAATAGGAATATTAATGGTGAAAAAGTGAAGATTCTTCCATTTATCTCAATTCGTTGTTAGCTTTTGAAGGAGCGGTTCATAAAACCAAAAGATACCGAAGAGTGAATATTTTTGTTATCTAAGTTCGATAATCAACAAAGATTAAGAGGTTGCAAATGATATAACCCATAGAATCAAAGTTGGTTGGCTCAAGTGGAGGAATACTTCTGGAGTTTTATGTGATCGACGGTTACCTACAAGATTAAAAGAAAAATTTAATAGGACCGTTATTAGACCAACAATTCTATATGAGACATAATGCTGTTAAGAAAGA